>JANAVB010025794.1:6069482-6201982 GCA_029216955.1 Iris pallida | reverse complement strand
GCCATAAGATATATAGTGGTAATAATTTTTGCAACTATAATGCAAGGTTATCGATTTTAGGACATCATGTGTTGAATGGGTAGTGTGACCAAAGGTGGGTAGAAGTCATCGAGGATTTGCAGTTTCGAAATGACCATGAGAATAATTGATAGCTAGTGGGAACTCTTCCTTAAATTTCGAGGACGAAATTATTTTAAGGTGGATAGATTTGCAACTCCTCTTCCCGAAATTTTGGAAATATTTTATTATTATTTATTTGAATAAAATGAAAATTTTTGGAAATTCAAAATTTATTAAAATAGTCATTACGATAGAAAGCTTTAGTCATGGTTAGATTTTGGAATACAAGAAGACTAGAAATCATGGCACGGATAGTGAAGTGGCGTGCCTTGACTAGTTTTAGCCATGGTAGGGAAGGTCGAGCCATAGCGATCTCCTAACTAGGAAAACCAAGTTAAGTTGTGACTTGACTCTTATAAATGATTTAATTGATTATTTATTAAGTTTATGACTTTAGGAAACCAATTTGTACGAAACTAGCCCGGACTAGACCCAAACCAAGCACAAGCCCATGTAGTGATGCAGTGTGTCCAAAGACGTCCATGTTGATATATATTTGGAATGTATACTTCGTACCTTATTTTAAATGGTCCAATAAATATTTTCTTGACTAGTGTTTTAGCCATGTTAGGGAAGGTCGAGCCATAGCGATCTCCTAACTAGAAAATCTAGGTTAAGTTGTGACTTGACTCCTATAAATGATTTAATTTATTATTTATTAAGTTTACGACTTTTAGGAAACAAATTTGTACTAAACTAGCCCGGACTAGACCCAAACCAAGCACAAGCCCATGTAGTGATGCAGTGTGACCAAAGACGTCCATGTTGATATATATTTGGAATGTATACTTCGTACCTTATTTTAAATGGTCCAATAAATTTTTCGACTAGTGTTTTAGCCATGGTAGGGAAGGTCGAGCCATAGCGATCTCCTAACTAGAAAATCCAGGTTAAGTTGTGACTTGACTCCTATAAATGATTTAATTTATTATTATTAAGTTTACGACTTTTAGGAAACAAATTTGTACGAAACTAGCCCGGACTAGACCCAAACCAAGCACAAGCCCATGTAGTGATGCAGTGTTACCAAAGACGTCCATGTTGATAATATTTGGAATGTATACTTCGTACCTTATTTTAAATGGTCCAATAAATACTTTCTAACTAAGTGTCATATATGTATATATATAATATCCCATCAATATCAATAAGTTGATTATATATATATATATATATATAAAAAAAAAAAATATATATAATATATATATAATATATATATATATACCCTGATGGAGAAGCTGATGCGGCAGCGGACGGGAGGCCCTCTCCTCTCCACCCCGCCCTCTCCCGCCGGGATCTGGTGGGTGGAATGGCCGATCGACCTCCCCGGCCCGGCGGCTACCCTCAGCTACTTCACCCTCTGGGTTGTTCCCCACCCCCAGGTCGGCCGGGCTTCGCCTGGCCCGCCCCTCAGTAGGGTCTCCCCCCACCTCGCCGACTTCCCGCCGAGCGGACCCCCTGCCCCCTATCTACCCCTCCACCCTCCCTTCTTCTCCGGCGTCGATGTCGTAGTCGGACACCGGCACCACGGTTTAGGAAGGGCTCCCGCCGGTCAACGTCTCTTCCGAGGCCGCTGCGGCACCCCCCATCGTCCAGCGCCCCAACGCCGGTAGTGCCTCCTCCGGCTGGAGCTCCTCCCATCCCGGCGCCACCCCCACCCTGGGACCCCTCCGTTCGGTGCCCCCTCTCGCAGCCGGCCTCCCTCTTGTCACAGCGGTGCCCCCACCTCTCGCTACAGTGGCCGTCGTGCGCCGGCGGCCCTGTATCGGTCCCCACCGCCATCGCTCCTCCCTCGTCGTCGCCTACCCCTTCGTAGGTGGCCTCCCCCTCGTGGGCCTTGATGGCTGCGCAGCGGCCCGCGAAGGGCCCAACCGCCTTCGTGTCAACATCCCCGGTGCCGGCCCTGCCGGGGTGACGTCCCCGGCGTCGCCTCCGTCCAACCCTCTCCCTCCTCCTTCCGGAGACCTTCGGCGTTCCCTCCACCGCATGCTGAGGAACACCCCCCCGCAGGCGGTGGTAGGCTTCGTCGTCAGCCGTCCGAGAGTCCCCTTCCTCAGGCGGCCCCCTCATCTCTTCCGCTGGAGGTCCTCCCACCCTCCCCACGTCAAGTCAGCCCCTAGCCAGAGCCTCCCCCCTCTTTGCTCGGCTCCCTCCCTCAGGCGTCTGTACCGCCCCTCCCCGTTCTCCAGAGCTCTCGGCTTCGGACTCACGCCCCCTCTCCGGAGGACGAGCCCTGCCCCTCCGGCAGTCTAGCCTCCCCTGCCCCCTGAGCGGCGCTTCCCTTCCTCCGTCTCCGTCCTAGCATCGTCGGGCCGGTCTCCCTGCCGGAGCCCAGCAAAGGTTCCCCTTCCGCCCCCGTCAGAGCTCTCGTACCCGGACCACCGTCCTACTCCGGGCCCTCCTGACCAGTCCGTCGGCGGAGCCCCGTCTTCGGGTTTATGCCAGGGCGGGACACGTGGCTCCTCGAGCCGCACGGGCTGTCTCCCGGTCGCGCATCTGCGTTGCGCAAACCACACCCCACGTGCCTCGTAGCGTACGCCCCGCTTCGGGTCGCGTGCCCGCACATCCTCCCCCAGGGCCGCGTGCCCTTTCTCCTACGGGTAGCCAGTATGCCCGCACCCTTCCAATGCGCGTTCCCCCCTCGGGTTTTGTGTGACAGTTCGAATTCGGGTTTCGAATTTCGAATTTTAGTCTATTTCGATGTCTTCTGTTACTAGCTGGTTCTTAGGAACCCGTTTTGTATTTTGTTGGCTCCACAACTGCTGTATTGCTCTGTCAGAGCCACCTTTACCTTTCAATAAAACCTTTCCTTTAGTTTATATATATTATATATATATATATTGTTTGGTATGCTCCCTGATTAATGGCGAGTCGGCGAAATACTTTCAAGCATTTAGAGGAGTACGACAGGGAGATCCACTCTCCACGGCACTCTTCATTATTGCAGCGGAGGTTCTATCTCGTAGCTTGAAGAGATTGCCAGAGACTTAAGGTTTCACATCGTTTACATCTCCCAGAGGATGCCAACCGGTTACTCACTTAGCCTATGCAGATGATATTCTTCTATTTGCAGCAGGAGATCTTCGTTCTATTACTAAAATCACAGAAATACTGACGAGATATGAGGCTGTCTCGGGGCAGAAAATCAACAACGCTAAATAATCTATATACATCTCGAGAAAAACTAAAACGAGAGGGGATCCGAATTGGAGTCCAGAACAGGGTTCAACATAGGTACTCCCCCGTTCACCTATCTAGGGTGTCCTCTGATGGCGGGACAACGTAACGGTAGCATGTATGAAGAGCTTATGACTAGAATTCGTCTCAAGCTAGAGGGATGGCATAATAAAATTTTGTCTCCAAGGGGTAAGCTTATTCTAATCAAGGTTGTCTTAACTTCGATTCCTGTTTACACATTAGCTGCTTGCAATCCTCCTATAGCAGTATTGCATAGACTAGAGAGCATGTTCTCGAGCTTTTCTGGGGTGCTCAAGATGGAATTGTGAAACGGACATGGCTTGGATGGGACAGGATTGCCAGAACTAAAGAAGAGAGGGTGGATTAGGCATCAAGAGATTGGAGGACACGTTGAACGCAATGACTATAAAATTATGGTGGAAATTTTTAACTCAAGACAGCTAATGGACTCAATTTTTCAAAACCAAATACTGTTCTAATGCGACTCCACCGGAGGTTGCAATAACATCCAATGCATCGCATGTATGGAAGAGACTCCTGCATTGTAGAGACATCTCTCATCAGCATATGATTTACATTAATGAAGCATGGAGATGGGGGAACACTCAGTCGAGGATGTTCTCGGTTACTTCTGCTAGGGAGATTACTCGAATCCACATGCCTATACTACCAGATTTTATTCATATTGGAGTACATGTATTCCAATCAAATGGTCGGTGTTAATCTCGAGAATTATGCACAACAAACTCCCAACGGATGAAAACCTTGCCCGTTTCGGTTACAGCCTAGCTTCGAAATGCCATTACTGTGTCAATAGCTGTAACGCCCCAGTCCCAAATATGAGACTAGATACGTATCATGCCAGCTATATACATACGAGTAAATATGGCTCGTATGTATACATAAGCTGTAAAATATAGAAAGCCAAGACACTAAATCTCATCCACAAATATAAATAATAATATAAAAGCAACTTTGAGTTTGTCATGTATACAATCGTTGGACGGAGACAAATCACTACCAACTAATTTAAATAAGAAAGAATATATAAGAAAATGATTTGGTCACGCGAAAGAGATGGTGATCCAAAAGCAACATCTGAAAAATAGAGCGCAAGACATGGCCTTAGCTGGAGCACCTGCAGAAAATCATAAGACACACCTGGAGAGATAACCAGGTCCTCAGAGGGACGTAACAAGACACATAATATCATGCCAATAAACTGAATAATAAAGCTCAACAGAAAAGTATGCATGAGTAAAGGTTCCTAACCATCCTATATGATATGCATTTTGAGGAACGTTCTACGCAGGGGCTGTAACGGATTCACGCAGCAAGTAATAGAGAGTGGCCGTCAAGTAGTGCTCATCCGAGACGCTATTGGCCCTGGACAGAAGGTAGTGCTTATAAGAGTCACCCTCACCAAAATATGTGTAAAAATAAATGTAGCCACTACGCTAATAACTGTCCCCTCCCCCCAATGATACTATAAATGTATCGACTCTACGATATTGTTTTAATCCTTAATAACTGCCAAGTCTTCTAAAAAAAATCTATTGGTAGTTATATCCAAATGCATGGCCTGTACGCACCAATGATCAGTCAGCATGCAAGTCCGCATCTATATGCGACTCACAACTCATACACAATCCGTGGCACAACGTGACAGTTTATGAGATGCACTAAACATACGGTGGTCCCTTTAGTCTAAGCCAATTGCATAAAGTATAATAATTTGTATCTATATCTAGTTTTGAAAGAACAACATAAAAAAATATGCATGATATTGAGCAAGAAATTAAACAGTAATGTCAAGGTTCTTGCCTGATGTCCGAGTGAGGTAAGATGATGTCCTGGCAACGAATCAACAACCACAAAGAGGAAGGTGTAGGTACAACTTCGAATGCTAAAATAGTCTATTATCTAATTATAAATAATACTGCACCTATTACATTTATTTAATAAATTCTAAAGTTAGGATATGGTATAGGTTTTTTTATTAGCTCTCCGAAAAACTAAACGGATTGCATTTTCGTTTCCGGAATCTCCCGAAATCGCAAAAATACTGAAACCCGTTTATTTTGGGACACTAGATACTCAAACAATTTGTAGAAATCTACAGAATGAAATTTGTTATTAAAATATATTTTTGGAAAGCTTACCTCGATACGCTCTTTTAAAAAAACTGGAGGCAAAACGGAGTTCGGAGCTAGGAGATATCGTCGTTGCAAGTTGTTCTTGCTACTAAAAAGCGGGGCTGAATTCTAATGACGAATTTTAGAGTTTCGACTAAAAATAATTTCGAATTATGACTGATAGAAGGGGGATGTATTGGATTATATTGTTATTTATTTCATATTTATCTAAATTAGATAGGATTTGATTTAAATAAATTGGAGTTTGCTTTGTTATAATAGGATATAGATATGGAAGCTTTCCTATTAGACTTAGGATTAAGATTAACTTAAAATATAGTTCATATTTATCTAAATTATTTATACATTACTTAAAATTACTATAGATAATAAATAGAGTTAATATATATTTAAACAACCTTTATCTAATCTCATTATACAAGCTGAAATATTTAATACTAAATTGACATTTATTCTATATTATGTAAATAGTGTACAATACAAGTAACATGTAAAAAGTAATAAAAGTTATAAATAAATCTTAAAAATTTGAGAAAAGTTTGATAATATAGTTCAGATCCTTAATATACTTGAAAAATAGCTTTATATATATTTATACTAAATTTACTAGTGAGCACTGTACTAAATATATGTAAAATAATATAAATTATAATAAGTCAATAAATAGTTATTTAAAAATCCAAAAATTCTACAAATATTTATTTTGAAAAATCAGGGGATTTACAAAAGTCTTATTTAGATAAGGACTAAGAAGAGTTTTAATTCCCCTTAGATTTTCCACTATTTAATTCAAATTGATTTAAAAGTAACTCAATCAAATATAATCCAATGTAGATAGATTCTAACTCTAATTTAAACTGTATTTAAGTAACTTAATAACTTTTTCTCAACTTAAATCACCATAATTAATTAAATATTAAATCAACCCATATTTAATATACCTTTTCGAGATAATATATGATAATAATTAATTTCGAAAATACAAATATATATACACTCGCATGCAAATATACTTATATAAACACAGTTTTTCTAAATTACTTGTACTAGTACCATAAAATAAAATGACCTTTTTAAAATAAAAATAAAGTTTGATAATCCTCGACACAACGCATTTACAACTTCAAGCAATATAAAATATTTATCGTCTATTATTTTGAAATATTTTCAACATCTATATAATTAAAACATTTTATAAAAATATGTACTTCGTACTTATTCGCACTTAACGAGAAATTTACGAAACGTAAACTCGTACGCGACGTACAAATACGAAGTACCAAAATCAATACCATATTTATAAAAAATATTAGTAGAAATTTAGGGATTTTACATCCTACCCAACTTACAAGAATTTTCCTCGAAATTAAGAATTAGTAGAGGGTGAAAGACAATTCAATTCACAAGGCTCAATGAAAGATGCATTAGGATGTCTCGATTTCCATAACGGCGAGAATAATCATGGGTTAACGCGAGAATGAGAGAAAAAAATGAGCAAGGTTTAAAGTTTGAACATGCGATAAAGGTTAGCGGGGTAAATAGAGGGAATAGATTAGAGGCCTTAAAATAGGGTTTCTTGAGAGCCAGTTGATTAAGGCAGTGAAGAGGGTCACTCCTAATCTTAAGCGTTTAGAGGGTCACGATAATAAATATAGGGCCAAGAAAAATGGACGATTATTTAGGACGTGGATATAGCACATGGAACGATAATGATCATAATTGATAGGATCGGCTAGAGGGAATTCAAGTACAAGCGTCTTCGCTCTTCTAAAGTAGGTGAAGGCGAATGCAATATAGAGTTCAAGGATGATATTTTGAATACGAATACGTGGTTCAAAGACGATGGAAAATTTCAAGTAGAATTGTCAAGGCAGTCGCGGATGAGTCTCTAGGGCAAGTTTGACTATGTCTCCATACGCGTAGAATAATATATGAAAAGCGAACCAAGTGTACTATGGTTGATCAGACCATAATACGTCGTTCTGATTAGACAATGTATTAGTGGGCGCCTACATTAAACATATGTCATGATCAAGCTTGATAAAGAATAAGCTTACAAAACTAAGCTATGTTAGCATCATAGATAGATAAAATTATAAGTAAAGGGTAATGTTGAAAGAATCAAATAGTCCAAGATCTTATAAGATCTAAGTTCATCCCAAAATTTGGGTCTATGCAGTCGGCTTGGTTGACTAGATAAGTTAGGGTCCACTGAATTCTATGGTCCAAGTGAACCTATCAATGTGGTTCACAAAATGTTGGTTAGGTCGTGAGGTATTCTACCCAACTTACAAGAGTTAAACTAGTAGTACGATGGGATAATGAGTTAAATAATCAAGGTAAGGCACAAAATTAAGCATTAAAGGAATTCAAGTAGAGCATCATCACATATCGGTTTGAAAGAATTTAGTCGAGATGTAGTCCCTATCTGTGGTCGAAAGAGTATATCGGTACCATGGTAGGGTTATGATTTAGTCTTTATGACCTGAGAGTCGCATAAAAATAGAGTACAAGGGAACGTGTTTTAGTGGGACATGATATACCTACATGAAGGTGGGCATGTCTAGGTCTTGCACGTGAAAGTTTTGGAAGGAAAAGTCTAGTGTTGTGCTCCAAATATCCAAGTCACGGTAAGGACACAAAAGAATTTAAAATAGGAAGTGGGAGATTATGAGATTATCGCACAAAATAATGAACAAGTTACAGTATGAAATAAAGATAATTCAGATTCTAGTAGATCAAGGTAAAATAAGTTAGGAATACAGTCATGTAATTTGGTAAATGACTAACAACACTTGTGTATATACTACTACCATGGTTATGAGGGATATGGCAATTAGTATGGAATACTCCTAACTCATTAGAGTTATCTTAGTGGCCTACAATTAAAAAAAATTAACTGGAGTTTCCTCCAAAAGTTCCTTAATAAAATAAAAATAAACCATCAAATTGTATTTACTCAAAGCTGTTCAATTTAATCATGACTCAAATTTAAATCGCATTCATAAATCTCAAAGCAAACTCTCATCAGGGTATTACTAACTTTTTTTTCTAAAACTTATCGTTAAAATCCAACTATTGAAATCAATAGTTCATAATTCACGAATCCATAAAATTTTACAATCAATCAAAATTTTAAAACCCAAAAAATTTCAAACAACTATAGAAAAACTCTTAGCATATAAAAAAAAACAATCTTAAAATTTGAAGTTCAATATTTTAATGCACTTATCAACCATAATCCGACAACATGTATAAAAAAAACGTTCGGTCTTTTCTATTTTTCTTTTTTTTTCTTTTTTTCAATAAACCATACATATTTTCTAAAATCTTCATAAATAAAACTTGTTTCCTTTTTTTTTTCTTTTTTTTACCAATTTATTGATAATCCTAATAAAAACCTTTTTACTGAAAATCTAAATAGATTTCTAAATCATAAATCACATGACACAACTTAAAATTTGAAAATCTTCCTCAAAAATTATTTTTTTATATATTTTGAAATATTTTAAACGAAAATTTAAAAGTCGCTGCTTCCACTTAAAATTTGAAATTTAAGAAACATATTAATCGCAAATTGTACAAGAATAATTTCTACGGCTACATTTAAATTCTAAGATCATTTTGAACCAAATTTATAACTGTTCAAAGGTGTATAACTATAACTCAATAAATCATAAATATCACAACTTAACAATGAAATCAGTTTTATATTTGCTCAAAGACGTATAGCTATAATCCAATAGATAATAAATATCAAAATTCGAAAATCAAACAATTTCTTAAATCAATTGTGCATAGATTCCAATATTTTCCTGCAGTATAATAAAATCCTATAAATCCTCTGGTGATCACTACTTGGAAATCTCAAAAATAAAACTTTCTTTATCTCTCAAAGCCGGTAATATCGCTACCACCAAACTTAGAATTTACTATTTAAAAAATTATACTTTTTAGAAAAATGCATTTGAAACTTGGTTAACGTCTCCATGTATTCTAATTGCCAATGTAATCCTTCTAGCCATAGGGCTGACCAATAAGTATCTAGTGTAGTCATCTTTCTAACGATGTTTAAGCACGAGATGATAGGGTGTTGGTAGAAAGAGTTCAAGCAAGATACAAAAATTAAGGGAGACCACGGGAGTTGGAATATGGAAATCAAGGAAGGTAAAGGAAGGTGATCAAGTATGTGGAAGAGATTCCTAGATTCTAATCCTATATTGCAGGCCCGTTCGGTAAATTAATATAAGCGAAACGGCAAACTTGACCTGCATGGGCCACCACAAAAATGTAACGCCCTAGTCCCAAATACTTGAGACTAGATATGTATCATGCCAGCTGTATACATACGAGTAAATATACGGCTCGTATGTATACATAAGTTGTAAATGTAGAAAGCCAAGACACTAAATCTCATCCACAAATATAAATAATAATATAAAAGCAACTTTGAGTTTGTCATGTACACAATCGTTGGGCGGAGACAAATCCACTACCAACTAATTTAAATAAGAAAGAATTATAAAAGAAAATGATTTGGTCACGCAAAAGAGATGGCGATCCAAAAGCAACATCTCAAAAATAGAGCACAAGACATGGCCTTAGCTAGAGCACCTGCAAAAAATCACAAGACACCTGGAGAGATAACCAGGTCCTCAGAGGGACGTAACAAGACACATAATATCGTGCCAATAAACTGAATAATAAAGCTCAACAGAAAAGTATGCATGAGTAAAGGTTCCTAACCATCCTATGTGATATGCATTTTGAGGACAACGTTCTATGCAGGGGCTGTAACGGATTCACGCAAGCAAGTAATAGAGAGTGACCATCAAGTAGCGCTCATCCGAGACGCTATCATCCCTGGACAGAAGGTAGTGCTCATAAGAGTCACCCTCGGCCCAAAATGTCTGTAAAAATAAATGTAGCCCTACGCTAATAACAGTCCCCTCCCCCCAATGATACTATACATGTATCGACTCCATGACACTGTTTTAATCCTTAATAACTGCCAAGTCTTCTAAAAAAATCTATTGGCAGTTATATCCTAACGCACGGCCTGTACGCACCAATGATCAGTCAGCACGCAAGTCCGCATCTATATGCGAATAATAACTCACATACAATCATGGCACAACGTGACAGTTTATGAGATGCACTAAACATACGGTGGTCCCTTAAGTCTAAGCCAATTGCACAAAGTATAATAATTTGCATCCATATATAGTTTTGAAAGAACAACATAAAAAAAACATACATATATTGAGCAAGAAATTAAATAGTAAAGGAAAGATGTCTTTCCTGATGTCCGTGTGAGGTAAGATGATGTCCTGGCGACGAATCAACAGCCATAAAGAGGAAGGTGTAGGTACAACTTCGGATGCTAAAATAGTCTATTATCTAATTATAAAAATAATGCACCTATTACATTTATTTAATAAATTCTAAAGTTAGGTATGGCATAGGCTTTTGTATTAGCTCTCCGAAAAACTAAACGGATCGCATTTTCGTTTCGAATCTCCGAAATTGCAAAAATACTGAAACCCATTTATTTTTGGCACACTAGATATTCAAACAATTTTATAGAAATCTACAGAATGAAATTTGTCTATTAAAATATGTTTTTGGAAAGCTTACCTCGATACGCTTCTTTATAAAAGACTGGAGGCAAAACGTAGTTCGGAGCTGGGAGATATCGTCGTTGCAAGTTGTTATTGCTACTAAAAAGCGGGCTGAATTCTAATGACGAATTTTAGAGTTTCTGTTGGACTAAAAATAATTTCGAATTATGGCTGATAGAAGGGTAATGTATTGGATTTATATTGTTATTTATTTCAGATTTATCTCTTAAATTAGATAGGATTTGATTTAAATAAATTGGAGTTTGCTTGTTAGGATAGGATATAGATATGGATGCTTTCCTATTAGACTTAGGATTATGATTAACTTAAAATATAGTTCATATTTATCTAAATTATCTATAACATTATTTAAAATTACTATAGATAATAAATAGAGTTAATATCTATTTAAACAACCTTTATCTAATCTCATTTATACAAGCTGAAATATTTAATACTAAATTGACATTTATTCTATATTATGTAAATAGTGTACAATACAAGTAACATGTAAAAAGTAATAAAAGTTATAAAATAAATCTTAAAAGTTTGAGGAAAAAGTTTGTATAATATAGTTCAGATCCTTAATATACTAGAAAAATAGCTTTATATATATTTATACTAAATTCACTAATGAGCACTATACTAAATATATGTAAAAATATAAATTATATAATAAGTCAATAAATAGTTATTTAAAAATCCAAAAATTCCACAAATATTTATTTTGAAAAATTAGGGGATTTACAAAAGTCTTATTTAATAAGGACTAAGAAGAGTTTTAATTCCCCTTAGATTTTCCACCATTTAATTCAAATTGATTTAAAAGTAACTCAATCAAATATAATCCAATGTAGATAGATTCTACCTCTAATTTAAACTGTATTTAAGTAACTTAATAACTTTTTTTTTCAACTTAAATCACCATAATTAATTACGTATTAAATCAACCATATTTAATATACCTTTTTCGAGATAATATATGATAATAATTAATTTCAAAATACAAATATATATACACTCGCATGCAAAAATAATACTTATAAATTACTAGTTATACTAGTACCATAAAATAAATGACCTTTTTTAAAATAAAAATAAAGTTTGATAATCCTCGACACAATGCATTTACAACTTCAAGCAATATAAAATATTTATCGTCTATTATTTTGAAATATTTTCTACATCTATATAATTAAAATATTTTATAAAATATGTACTTCGCACTTATTCGCACTTAACAAGAAATTTACGAAACGTAAACTCGTACGCGACGTACAAATAAGAAGTACCAAAATCAATACCATATTTATAAAAAAATATTGTAGAAATTTAGGGATTTTACAATAGCTCTACAGAATGATTGGAACACGTGCTTCATGAGGGAGAGATGGCTACTAGAGTATGGAAAGAAGTTCAGTCAACTTATCAGGTTCGAGGGAGAGGACGATGCCTACTTGATCGTCTGCGTGACTGTGGAGGAAGAAGAACAAGCACAAGAAGGAGATTGCAGCTACGACAGTTCTTTGGGTGTTATGAAAAAATTGCAACAAATGGAGATATAAAAACTATGTTTACTCGATTGATAAGCTTATTGCAGAAGTCCATAGACAAATCGGGAAGGCAATAGTGAAGTGTAAACACTAGATTAGTGTTCTAATGTACTTTGCACTTTTGCTAGTTTGAATAAAGTTGGTTTTGCTGAATATATATATAATATATATATATATATATATATATATATAGATATTATATATATATATATATATATATATATATATATTTTTTTTTTTTTGCTGATATATATATATATATATATATATATATATATATATATGTATGTATATTTTATTATTATATATATGCTTGTGCATATGTATATACCATTCTAGTATGTATATGTAGAAGTATATAAGGTTATGTACTAAAACAAATATTGGATTATATAAGGATATAGTTATATATGGTTATATACATAAACAGGAAAACAAAGAAGAAGAAATTCCCAACCCAGCTCGAACCCGAGCCCATCCCAGCATTCTTCCAAAATCACATAGTATGCATATATTAGTCGAGAGAGGGAGAGATTAGAAAACCCTAACCCTAAACCTTGCCACACCCCCCCCCCCTCCCGACACCCAGGCGGCCACCATACGACCTCGCGCCGCCTCAAGGCAGCCGCCGGTGGCCACAGGCCGGCCAAGATTACGCGATAGCAGCAGCAAAGGCAGCAACAGTGGCAGTAGTCCCCAGCGATCCTCCAATATTCACGGTATGATTTCTCCGTCTGCGTTTCTTCGATTGTTGATCCGTAAATTTCTATGCGTAGCTGGATTGACCCTCTTAAACCTTGTTCACGTAGAATAAAATCTACTAGGTTAGAATTTCCAGAAATACCTTGTGAAGATCAATAAAAACTACGAAAAATAGGACATTAAAACTATTTGTAGAGCCCGATTTGAAACTCGTTTATAGAATAATGGATGGAAGAACCAAAAAATCTACCTGAAGACACTTATAGACAACCTTAGGGCTGCAATACCCTTTTTGTAGTTTTTGAATTGATATCATGTACATTGAAAAAATCGTTTTCCAAAATTAGGAAAAAACTATTTTCTAAACATAACTTTTTAGTAAAACCACCGATACGCCGTGTGCCCCGACAAACCAGGCGACGTGGTCGTGAACTGAAAGCATCAAAAGGTGCGTATCGACTTCGTGGACGTATGGGCTTTGACGAAATTTAATTTAATTGTGTGTGCACGACGAATTTGATGCGTATCCATCGAAATTCATCGTATCGACATCTTTGCAAATTAGTTAATTACTTTGGACACATTCGTCATCTCGAGACGAAACTTGCGTCAACAGGACCGTAACATTTTTTCTAGTCCTGTATGCCAAGTTTGGTCCGATTCTGAGAAGGTCGGCCGTAATGTTATTTGACGGACCCACGACCCGATCTGATGGGCGAATTTGTGCACAGCCCGCCGGAAACCAACTTTGGACATATGGTTGGGTTTGTATCGAAAAATCAGATCTGTAGACATATAGTTTGATGACTTTTGAGACCCTAGGTTCTGGCACTTTTTTGATACAAAGCGTGTCCAACGGTGGATATCGTTTTGACCCAAAAATTACTATTTTGCCCTTGTGTCCAGAATTGGACTTATAGGTAGGCCATCCTAGCTAATTTGACTAATCTTAGCACGTTGGTAATATCTGTTTCAGCCTCCGAAGACTGTTATGAGAGTTGACTTTTATGTATCGTCGATTGACAGAATATTGTTGGTTCTACGTGCTACCACCAGGCAAGTATACCTTGCCGAACTTATACAGTATTTATATGCTTTCTGTCCTATTGTATTTCTTTTCATATTGTCACATGCTTCTCATATTCCACTTGGGTTATCATCTACTGTCCTCTTGTTTTATAGATTTACGTGCACGTATAGGATATTAGTTGTTTTCATTGATTGTTTATTGGTCTTCCTAGTTCATCATGTCGTGTGATAAAGTTGCCAGTTATGCCATGTTTCCTTGATTGACTTGACCTAGTCGTGATTGTTGGACTTGGACTTGTCTCGAGTATGACCTGACATGACTTGACCATTCTCGATTGGGAGTATCTTGTATTGTACTAAAATTGACATATACTATAGATTGAGAGTATCTTGTATTATACTATAATTGAGTTATACTATAGACTGAGAGTATCTTGCATTGTACTACAGTCTCTAGGATTTTACATGACCTTTATATTCCTTTAGGAGACAATATTGATACTAGGATTAGCTATTCTCGATTGGGAGTATCTTGTATTGTACTACAATCGAAACATACTATAGATTGGGAGTATCTTGTATTGTACTACAGTCTATAGGAGTTATTCGATTGATTGTTAGCTAAGTCTAGTATTATATTTCTCTATGACATATCACTTCTTGGATGTTCTTCTTGTACTGTTCTTATCCACCATACATGTTATTTACTGTCATATTAGTAGGCATGTTTTATGTATCTTGTTAGTCCCCTGAGGACCTGAAGATCTATTCAGGTAGCTGATTTTACGAAGTTAGTTAGCTGGTCATGATGATAGTTGATTAGATCTGCAGGATTCAGCTATTTGCTAGTGATATTACTTTGTTATTCTCTCGTGCGTTATATTTCTTATCATAATATATTCTGCTTGTTAGCCTAGTTTATAGACACATGTTATTTCTCTGGAGTCTAATCAGGCATACATGCTAGTGGACTGCAGACCATGAACCATAATATTTATTCTTGTTTTATATTTTTCTTGTGGATTCAGATATAGTTTAGCTTACCATATTAGACGTGATACCATATTCTGGACAGCGTATACATATTCGAGTTGGGTTCGAGTCCGCTTGATACGTAGCTGGCTTGTGCACGAACCTGCATCCCAGAAAGCGGGTGCTGGTCGTGACAAGGTTGGATGTGGGTGGGCGGTGCCTTCTCTACAGGGTCCGTATGGGCTCTCACTCGGGTGTCATTTTCACATGAAGAGAGATTAGGATTTATCTAGGGCCAAGGCACACCCCTTAAATGGTCTATCCTGCTGTAGTGTATCCTATCTGATAAGTTGCCTATAGATGTCAACCTTGTGACCCTACTGTTCCTAAATAAGTGTTGATCTAAAAAAATTTCCATTATTATTATTTTCCTAATTATTTTTGAACATTTACACTAATTTATCAATGATTTTAATTAACTTTAGTTCTTTATTCTAATTGAGTTTATTTTAATAAACTTTATTTATTTGATAGATAATTCTTCATTTAGATTTATTGGACTATGATTTCTATTAAGGGAATTGCTATGATTCTCATGTAATTTTTGTAAAATTTATTTGATAGTTATACTTGTTAAGACTAATTGTTTTGATTAATTAAAAATAATACTTTTGAATTAAATAAATAGCTTAAATTATTTTAAGTTTAATTAACTATACTTTACTAATATATTAATGGTTGATTTGTAATTATTTCAGACTTAATTGGTTATTTAGAAAATCCATTGTGGAATGCCTAGTCACATGACTTAGTGGGAACATTCTGGAAGTATTAGGCTAATCAAGATTAATCAAAATTAATGAAGATTTAGGCTAATCAAGATTCATATGTGTCTCCGTATCTAGCCTGTGGCCCCATTTTATTCATCTTTCCTTAGCTATTACATTTACAATCTTTCTATGTCCAATATTTTGGATACACCGACACTCTTATTCTCGTTTCCAACAAAATCTAGACACGTTACAACCACAAATTCTCGTGTCTACCCCAACCCTGGGTCCTGGATAAATTATAGACCCGGAAATGAACCATACCTAAACATAATTCTTGAACCCTAACCCTACCTATGGAGTTCACCACCACTGCCATGACTGGATCCAATACAGCCACATCTCGGAGATCCTACTAGTCGTCGTAGGAGTCAACATTTTGTCCGGATCTTAACTCGATCTGTATTCACTACCTCGATCAGCGTACATCTGGAGCCACATGCTTTGTCTCCAGCAGTGTGCCGCGCCTCGAGCTCTATGCTAGCTCGAGCTTCGTATCAAGATCGAGACTCGACCATGTCCATTGCCTCATCCAGATCTGCCACGGTTAGCATTTCTCCACTCCTTATCTCCTTCTGCCTTTTAGACCTCTTCTTCTTCATCGACTTCTTTAATGCTTCCAGATCCACTTGACCGGAAAGGTTCGTCGGAGACGACGCGAGCCCCATTGCTGTCCGCCACCACCTCGCTCTCGACCGACGTTGCACATTCTCTGGAGCTCTCCACTCAAATCTGGCCTCGATGCCACCGTAGAAAAAATCTCGACCAGATCTTGATCAGCTCCTCCGTCACCATCTCGGGTTGCTCTCTCCCTAGGCCAGCCATCGTAACTCTTCTAGAGTCACTATCGACCTCAGCCCCAATGCTGTGTCATGGTTGTACAGAACACTGAGTAGTCGCAGCACCGCCTCAAGCATTGTATGCTCCACCGCCATCTTCGATCTCTCGTCATTGGTCATCCGTGTTGCCATCGTTGTGCCTCTACCAATGAGTGCCAAAGTGAGGATAGTCTTCTTCTTCCTCTTGTCGATTTCTTCTTCTTCTTGTAGATGTTTTAGGGTTTCTTTGAATGAGTTTTGGTTAGACGGCTGTGTGTTTGAATGGAGAGAGAGAGTGAAGCTGTTGGGAGTTAGGTTAAGAGAAAGATAGGCTCGGGCTGGGTTTTAACCCATTGAGCCTGGGCCATGAGAGAAAAGAAAGAAAAAGTAAAAGAATAAAGAATTTGGCCAATAGGTTTGGGTTAGAGCCCAATAGGTTGTAAAAGAAAAAAAAAACATTATGGATTGGACCATTGAGCTAGGCTGAGATAGGTTTTGGTATGAGATTTATTCTTCTTATTATTACTGATATCATCACAATTGTTATCATTATTAGTATGTTATTATTGTTATTTAGAAATTATATTTTAGAAGTAATTATACAAAATATTTTCTAGTATTATTAGTGAATATTTTAAACAAAGAACTATTTATAAAAAGCTGTTTTATCCAGTCCCTATTCTACTAGAGTTAGTATTGTATAAAATAATTTAAGCTATATTAGCTTGTGTGTGTATGTGTGTGTGTGTGTCTATATATATACTAGCATATGTGCACGTGCCTTGCACATTTTAACATTTCTTAATTAGTTTAGGAAGACTCTTTAGGAAGACCAAAGGGTAGTCTTCCTAATTACTAAGTTGTCCTTATTAAAATTAATAAACTATTTTTAATTAGTATAAGTATGTAAGGGTATTTTCGAAATTCAAAAGTATGTAAGGGTATTTTTAATTAGTATAAGTATGTAAGGGTATAAGTATGTAAGGGTATTTTTAATTAGTATAAGTATGTAAGTTTCCTATTATATATATATATATAATATATATATATATATATATATATAATATATATATATATATATAAAATTACATGTAGTATTACCTAGTTTTGGAAACTTTCGTGCCTGATAGCATATCATTTTTGATATGCCTGATGTACATTTCATGCGTGACTGATAGCATTGAAAATAGACATGCCTAATCCCGGTTATGTGCGTGACTGATAGCATATCATTCTTTTATATGCCTGATACATGTTTAGCTCCTGCATGCTTATTTGTGTTCTATTGCATATGTTTTACGTAGCTAGTGTATGATTTCAGGTATTTTCCAGTTTACTTGGTATTTACTTGCATTTGCTACTTTATATAATATTGTATCATATTGTTGAGTACTGTTGAGTTACATTGTACTTTGCTTCTTTCCTGGCTCGATCGTTGACATATTAGACCAGGGCATATGGACCGTATTGGATTTGGATGACAACTCCTAGAACTTTGGAATATCTGGACTGGATTGCTTTTAATGTATTAGATTATTTTGATGAGACATATGTGTTAGTTATATTATCGCTTTGAGGATACAATTACCGAATTTGTCTTCGGAAGAGCTAGCAAATGTATGATGTACTAAAACAGTGATAGTGGACTCTGTGGTGATTGTGTGTGACTGAGATTTGCTTGTACGTTCTAGTTATTGTGACGAGTGATCGATATATTCTATCATTCATAATTCTTGACGTTTAGACGACAAACTACCGTTGTTCACGACAGTGTAGGCCGGGCGTGATTCGAGTCATACCCGATTATTCGGGAGCGGGTCCTGACAAACCTGCAATCTATCAGGTTCCATATTGCTTCTCGTTGTCACTGTCGTTCCTTCCCTTGTGCCGAGAATCATCTCCATTTATTCAACGAAGGTGAATTGACGGTGGGTACTTGGCTCATTCCATTATTCTCTAAAGGTGAGGGAAGGAAATGGTGGACTATCGGCTCGCTTGAACGCATGGTGGGTGCCCGGTTCCAGAAAATGAACCAAGTTGTAGTGGGTGCAGTGTGTTGGGTTCTTTGGAAGAATAGGAACAACTGACATTACGAAAGCAAGAAATTTTCCCTATATCAAATTATTTTGGAGGCTAGAAGGCAAACGAGGAAGGTTTTGGACAGTAGCTCGGGGCATTCTTCTAGCCCAGAGTTTGGGGGCGTTGTCGGCGTGCTTTGGGTTTTGGGGGGTTGGTGTGCTCCTTAGATGGTTATAGGTTTTTTGTGACCTCCTGGGTTGCGTTTTGTACATCTATCTATTCTGTTTTTACTATAAAACTTTATCAATCATATAAAACTTTGGGTTTTGGGGGGCAGGTTGTGTTTCTAGGATCAAGTCCCAAACTCATCATATAAAATTTTATCAATCGAACATCCAACTATTCCATTTTTTCTTGCATAGACGCAACATCACTTGCTCAATCTGACTTGTATTTCCATATCATACGAAAATTGTGTTTATTCAATCGGCCAACTATTCCGAGTCATAATCCAGCATCGTTACTTCAATAGTCTATCATTTACCATCCCTTTCCTTTGGTCTCTTGCGACATATTCAATTTCCATATTTGTAGATCATTTGTACGGTCTGTACTCTTTAATCAATCAATAAGGAAACCATATAACCGTATTTCTTTCGGAAGTATCCTTTATGAATTTTTGCTAGCACCAATATGAACATCTCTTAGCAACTCACGTTAACTATCAATATTTGTTTGTTGCATCGTCTCCTTGTGATTCCATAAGAAGATTTACTATTCATGTATCGATTCAATCTTTATGGCATATTCATCTAGCATTCGTATCTCGGTCATCTTAGTAGATATGATATAACTCATCAGCTAAGTCATAATCCAACAATTCTGTATTCTACCCAAATGTGTTCTTCATGCGACAACGTTATTCACCGACACGGTCTATTACATATCGCTGCACCTCGATATTTATTTGTACTCCAGCCATCAGGCTCTAATAGGAACATCTAATCTTTCATGCACCAAGGGACAAGTGTTCATTATCTATGCGTCAAAGTAATCAAAAATTGGAACTTGTTAATTTGGGACACGTCAAAATTCTCTCAAACACAACTGCACATCGTGTTAAGATCATCTATTCCTCAAGCCCACTCTCTACTTTTCTTTCGTTGATGCAACTCTCTATATCTTCTAAATCATTCACAACATTTTGATAAGCACCTAACATCTCCTTCAATTGTTGATGTCCAACATGTAATTTCATTTACTCAATTCCAACATCATTCTATATTAGATCCATATTATTCTTCTAAATCTTTTGAAAGCAACACCCCACCATCGTCACTGGGCCTACAATTCTTTTACCCAACTGATTCAAGTCATGGTCTGAATCTATAACTCGTACCAGCCCCAACCAAGGCATTCATTTCATATTTCCAATTCCCATTACCCCACATAATGCTAACCGTCAAAGTCTAGCAATGGTTCATCCGAATACAACAAAATCTCGCAACGGGTTATCCGAATAATTATCAAGGGACACGCCTAGCCGGCTTGTATCAATCGTAATCCAAGCTACGACTCAATACTACCCAAATACTTTATAGGTTAAGCAATCACTATATTATGAACATGGTCAATGGTCATCATATCGCTTAGAGCGTATTTCCATATACCACTCAGAGCTCAAGCCATACTCGACACAATATTCCTTTTTTGCATCAAACCAACATCCATTATCGACCATTTATCCCATAGTTGCCCTGCCGACCATAAAAACCAAGTCAATTCCCTCGCATCTGAAATATACTAAGCTAACACATATAAGCCAATTTGACATTCTGTCTATTCTAATTAACTGAATTCATGAAAAGTTCACGTTCCAACATACCATGCCATTACCCACTGTCGATTGCCACATAACAATTGACTTCTATGAATCCCACACTTAAAACATCAAGCACACATTACCAACTTATTATAGCATCGCATCATTGTTATTCGTTTTGGTATCTTTTAAAAATTCATTAATGCACTCAAATCATAGCCCACATATTTAGACTTATTGTATGGAACATCCATTGAGCAGTCAGGAGGATCAACGAATTTTCGGTCAAGAAAACAACTTAGAATTTTGGAAGCAATACTGAATAATCGCGGAAGCACTTTAAGTCATCGTAGAGGCAACTTTGATTTCATCACAGAAGCAACTTTGAATCATCATTGTAACAACTTTGATTTGAAACAATTTGAATAAGAATCCTAGGACGTAAAGTCATGCTCTGATACCACTATGTCAGGCCTCGATCCCGAAGGATCGAAAACTAGCCACTGGGCGTGATGTCGTACAAGTATAGATTGCACATGTACAAGGCAAAGCCATTACAGTTTCTGGTATTTTTCAGAAGACAACGACAACGCAACAAAACCAAGCAGATAAATTGAAGTCACAACATGATATAAAGAAATGTATATCTTTATTTATTTTCTCAAATGATTACAAGACTTGCAGCTGAATACAGATTTTACACCAGATTTCAATATGACTGAGATAACTGACCATGAGGCCACTTCCGACCCCCTACTCGGTCTACTATCCTCTGGGAGGTTTACCCATGCCTTCTAGCTACTCGTAAATAGCATCAAAGGTCTGAGGCTCAAACTGCTTCATTGCTAGAATGATCTCTAGGTGGAGCCCTGCTGGAACCGCTGGGCTCGATCCAATTCGGTCGCTACCAAGGTTGGAGCAAACCAACTAAGCCTTGAAAATTCGACCGCATATCCATCGACCGTCCTTCCCATCAGCTTGAGATCGCTGAACCTGGTCTGCAGATCATACCGAGCTACTGCATCAAAATACTTTGTCTGGAACTTGTCGCTGAATACCGTCCATAAGACAGGCGTCACCAAACCAACTGCTTACATCACCCACCAGCTGCGGGCTAAGTCCAATAACTGCAGGCGCACTATGGCCACCTTCTCATCCTCTTGTAATTCTAGCGGCCTTCAGAATACCCTCTATATCCTGAAGCCAAGCATCAGCAGCAATCGCATCTTCACTTCCGTCAAAAAAGGGAGGGTTCAAGCGCTTGAAACTGTTGGCCGCATTGTTCCCTTGATAACCAACTTTGCCCATAGCATCTTGTACTATCTGGTGTAGGGCATCACCCCGACGATCTTATGATGCAAGGAATTCCCTAATGAGTCCCACCAGGGCTTCATTGCCAGACTCTGTAGGCTGGACTGGCGAACCGGTGGCTCTAGACCTCCGGAAGGCATAGCTCAGGAGACTGCCCCCGAGTGCTGGGGTTGGTCCCCAGGTTGCTGTCGGTTCACTGGAGGTGCTCCTCCTGGCTAGTCGGTAGGACCAGGAATAATGCCACTGAAGAAATGACATAAAGAACAATAAGGAAGGACTGAGATAGATCAGGGATATAAGCATGTGATCATGTCAAGATTCAAGAATATTAGAAGACACGAGTAGAGATCAAGGAGGAATATAGATTGAGACAACTATTCAGTAAACCCCCACTCATCTTGATTTACAAGACCTTCATGGGCCACCACATAAACCGTGTCACGTCCAGAACCAGAATACTGGAGAGCGGAGGACAGACACGGCCAGCTACGTATATTAAAGTGCAACCCACCTCGCAGTACGGTCACGACTGTCTAGATGCATGAGGGTTTAACTACAAGCCAGTAGTCTCTTATGGTCAAGAACAAGCCTAGTGTCTCAATCTCAAGCAAGCAAATAAATGCTACAAGATATTAGATCATCAAACACAAAAAGTAAGGCATCCCAAACATTATATACTCAGATGATCATGAAGCTAGTCATACAAAATATGAAGATTAGCAAGAGTTAAAGTCATACATGATCAACCCTAGGATTTGTAATCATGTTACAGCCCTTAGGCAGACAGAATATAAGTTTCAACACGAGCTAACACTTGCTCGACGGTTAAACGCCTCAAAAGAATAATTTTACAATAGAGTTGGAGAGCAAAATAAGAAAACTCACTCGTTGCCAGGGTTGCGTCTAGTGTTCACCATCTGGCTGAAAGGCAGGTAGAACCTCGGGTGCTACAACGAAATCTGGCCATACAAAACCAGCTGGGACAGACCCCCGAAAGAGCTAGTGCCACAAGTGAGGCTTCACTTAGAAACTAAAACCAGCAGGTTAATAAACAAAAGATATAAATAATAAACATGATTAAGTAACAAGAAGATAGGGTTGGAATAAAACAAGAGCTTGTATTATGAAAATAAAAGGCAGAATATAATTCCCATGTTAACCACGAGGCAAGCATTCAAGCATGGCCAATCAAGTCTTACGGCTCACTTTCATTAGCTAACTAGGGTTATCACAGGCCTAGTTACTAACAAGATGCATTTGAGATATTCCTAAGTCACAAGCCCTGTAGCTATCTAGGTTATCTAGGCGAGGTTGCTTAGAGTTATCAAGATTACATGAGTTGCATAAGTTACAAGATGACTTAGTGTACCTTTGTACATTTTTGTTCAAGAAGTACCCTACATGACAGTGGGCTGGAAATGTGCCCTACTCGTCGACAGGCTACAAGTCCACTCAGGTGTGGCCGAGATAACGGGATCGCCTATAACTGGAAAAATCTCTCTATATGAACTACTTCATCAATCCAGTCATTAACCTAGTCAGATTTATTATGAATTCCTGACCGTGGTAACCAGGAATCCATGTCCTAGACATGATACAAGAAGAGACATGTAGTTTGTATAGGCACAATCAAGAGAATCAACCACGGTGTCAAGACAAGAGTTACTTAGCAAGTTAGGGTAGCCGACGCAACAGCCTTTCAAGATTATCATGTCATGTCAGGTTACTTATTACTTGTCAGGAGTACGCCTCGACGGGCCACTATCAAGATTATACATGTTATGTCAAGTTACTTGTCATGTCAAGAGTGCTTGTCAAGAGTGTACCTCGACGGACCACTATCAAGATTATCAAGAAGGGTTCATGTTATCATGTTGTGCTCATGCTATAAGTACTTCATATCAAGCATTAATGGTCAAGAGTGCGCCACGATGGGACACCAAAGGAGTTATCATGCCGTATTATTTCATGTTCAGATCATAGCCTAGAATTATCATGTTTAAGTCCAAGTCAAAGCTCAATTGCAAGTCAACTTCGTGTTACAGCCAAGTCAGGTCATGCTCAGGTCATGTCAAAACTCAGGGCACATATATATAACAAAACATGTAGACAAGTGCAAGAGCAAGGAAGGTGCAGGGGGGTAGGCACATCACAGTGGGTTCCTAATGATGGATGGTCGCCTAGGCAAAGATAGGCACCAGGGCCAGAATGGCGCATGGCCGAGGTAGGCGCATAGCCAGAGAGGCGCTGGAGCATCATGGACGCATAGCTAGATATAGGTGCATGGCCAAAGAGGCGCAGGACCATCATGAACGCAAGGCCAAAGAGGCGCTAGACCATCATGGACGCATGGCCAAAGAGGCGTTGGACCATCATGGGCGTATGGCCAGATATAGGTGTATGGCCAAAGAGGCACATCATAATAGGAGACTCATGATACGTCTTCAGTACATGCGCGTATGGAACCTACGCACATGACACGCTCGGGGTCAAAAGATGCGTTGTTGGGATTTTATAGCACATGGCCTCCCGACCGCATGGGGGTTTTGGCGCATGTGGTTCTTCTTCCCCAAACAGCAAGTTCAGCCATAGAAGTTCCAAAAACATGCTATGACCATAACTTCCTCAAAACAAGTCTGAATTGAGACTTCCATGGGTCTAAACTTCATAGGATGAGATTTTTTATAGCATGGGATGACTGGTTTTAGGAAATACCAAGCTTTATTAGATCAAAACCAATAAAAAAAGAAAAGATCAAAACATAGATCAATAAAAATTCATCCATCAAAACCAAAAATGCCAAGTTCTAAAGAGGCTTAGAATCAAGTGGAGAAGAAAATGGAAAAATAAAAATGGAAGATCCATCATGAAGCAAGTTGCTCTTTCCTAGGGTTTCTTGGGTGGGTGGAAGGAGTAATGAAGAATAAGAAGAAGTAAATGGAGAAGAGTAATGAAGAGAGAGAGAGAGAGGATAGTTGACTTCTATAGCAACCCCTCTCATCTTAAACCAAAATAAATCAAACCAAGCCAAGCCAAGATGAACCAAAATAAACGAAGCCAAGCCAATTCAAGTCAAGTCATGTTGAACCAAACCAAATAAACCAAGACAAGATTAAACAAAGATCAAGCTAAACATGATAAGTCAAAACATGGGCCACCTGACAATTGTCAGGAATCCGTACACGTATAATAAAAATACATATAACGAAAAACGGGAGTGACACTAGCCCCACTAAAGGTCCCGTATACCAATGCCAGTACGTCGGCACCAATCCTTGTTCTTCCAGGATTAACCGGGTCTGCGGCCTCATATTACCGTTCAAGGAACTACCTTGTCGACAAGTTGTCCATGACCATGCAAATATATGCAACTTATCTATGAAGAATACATATAATGCATGATAAGGAAAAACTAAGTAAATAAGCCATCTTTCTCAATAAACCATCATTCTCATTCGTATTGCCATCTTTCTCATTTCAGAGCCTTCGTGTAATCAACATTCCACATCGGCGACGGGATAATAGAATGTTATTAACCCCAATCCCTTCTCCCCAACTTTGCTACTCTATATCTTTCTAACCAAAACTCAATGTAATCACCGTCCAATTCTTGGCAGTTAGCATATGTTTAGCATACATCCATTCGGACATAATTCAGCATACTTACTGCCCAGTTTTATGGTCTTATTATCTGTGTTACCACCTATTCATCTAGCTAAGGCTCGATATACTCACCGCCCAAGTATTTGGGACTTTTCCTTCACCTGTCAAGTATTTTATTACAAAGTAAGCAAGCATACAATTCATAAAAATGATTCGAAGTACACAATCGATAAAATGATTCACAACAGTTTTCGGGTCATGTGATTAATTATCTTTGATTATCTTTCCAATTTTCATGCAAGGTGTTATTCAGCAACACAAGGTGTTATTCAGCAACTCAGTGAGTAAACATAACATTATATCCTTTTATTAAGCGTGAAGCTAAAGGAACTTCGAAGGGTTCAACACTACTAACATTTATAAGATGATACCCGCCACGATCGCATAGCCTTCCAAGCGATCCTTTGCATTATCCCAAGTCCAACAAGGCTTTATCGAACCAACCCTCCATCATAAGGCATCTTGCAGGTCGGAGCATTACAATATATACCACTCAAAAAAAGTTTTGTCCTCGAAACTTAAATTAAAACTTATCCCCAAAATTTCAACCGAATTTATGAAACTTTCCAATAATCAACTTGCAATATTTGACATTTCTTTGCATATCTCGATTGATTCCAAATGAAGTACCATCTTGCCACATCATCTCAATTTGATTCAAAATAGTATAACATACTTGTTCTTTCCTCCAACACTCGTACAATTCCTTAGCATATGATAATCCTCCTCGTGGCTTCGTTTGAACTCAGCGTACCACTTAGTTGGAATCATACACGTATTTTAGGCATCCCAAAAATATATACATTTCAGTCAAGTTCAGTGATAGAAAAAGCGAACGAGCTACAGGTATAACTTCATTCATAAATGTTAGTTGTAGCTTCCCTTCTCGAAAATTTTTGAAATATTTTTTTATTTTTATTTGAATGGTGATTTTCAGAATTTTATAAATAATTATTTAGTTAATTATTACGGTAGATACTTTAGCCATGGTTGAGTTTTGAAGTATTAGACGACTAGAAAGCATGGCACGGATAGTGTAGTGGCGTGCCTTGACTAGTGTATTAGCTATGCCAAGTAAGATCCAGCCATAAGTGTGTCCTAACTAGGAAAACCAGGCCAAGTTACGACTTAACCCCCACCGATGAATTAATTATATATATTGATTTTAGATGACCCAATTGTACCAACTTAGCCCTAACTGGGCCCAAACTGAATCCAAGCATTTGTAGGTAGGTAGTGAGACCAAAGACGACCATGTAGGCATATTTTAGGTGTGTAGAAATATTTTCTAAATTATTTCAGGTATTGATGTACATTTTAACTATTTAAATATTTGTACAAAAATTGGTATACTTATTATTAAATATTGTTTTACAATATTTGTATAATTTTCTGGGCTCGAATAAAGTTGAGTAGTATGGATTCCCCAGACCACCATTTAATTATTTTATTATTATTTTATTATTTTGCTGTGATTAAATAGATATATTTATTACTATTGGATATTATTATTATTAATTGGTTGTTCCTGTATTCCTAGAATATATATATTAAATTATATGTACACATGTATATATGTATAACACTATCCAAGAAGAATATTGCTAAGTTTGTATTTAGAATTTTCTGAATATCTATTTATGAATATACATGTTTATTAGTTGTTATTATATATGTGTGTACGTATGTGTATATATAAATATATTATATAAATGTGTGTATGTGTATGTAATATAAATATACATATATATGAGGGTACGTATATATATATATATATATATATATATATATATATATATATATATATATATATATATATATGTGTATATATATATATATATATATATATATATATATATATATATATATATATACACATATATATATATATATATATATATATATATATATATATATATATATATATAATTTATTTATTTATTTTATATAGGTACATAGGTATTTATATGTATATGTGTATGTAGAATTTATAAATGATAATAGAAATAGAATAAGTGGTGGCAGCTCAGCCTAATAGAGAACCAAGGCCATACAAACAAATCCCAGCCCCGACCTAATCCCCTAAACCCGAGCCCACAGGCCCGACACCCCCATGCAACCAGAGAGAGTTCCCAGCCAGGCCGAGCCCCAAGCGCACCCGCTTATTTTCCCAACCCGAGAGCATTCGAGCATATATATATTGTTATATATATCAGCAAGAGGGAGGAAAGCATCGACAAAACCCTAAAACCCTTCATTCCCAATGACCCAGCGCATCCCTGACACGCGTCGACGGCTGTGCTCCACCACAGGCACGCTGGAAGGCCACAGTGCGTCAAAACAAAGCACAGCAAGCAGCAGTAGCAGCGCAGCGATCAACCCATTTTTGTGTATGGTTTTCTACCTCCTTGTTCGCTCGTTTACGAACCACTTTCTCTTGTAAGTAGAGAACATAACCATCTTGATTCTCCTTCAAATAGATTGATTTATAAAGCGTTAGGTTGTTCGAGATATTGATTAGAAGTTCGAGAAAAATCAGTTCAAAACAGTTATGTCTCGAGATTGAAATCCCTATTTTGGAAGACAGGTTCTGACTAGCTCGCTACGATTTGTCCAAAACTAATTTACAGCAGTCCTAGACAACCTACAGGGCTTCGAATTCCTTTTTGTAGAATCGAATTTCGTCGACTATGCGTCGATAAATTGGATTCCCAATTTGGCAAAAAATCTGTTTTCAAATTATATAATTTATGAAAAACCCCTCGATACGACGTGCGTCCCGCCAATCCAGGCGACGTGGTCACGAATTGAAAGCATAGAAAGGTGCGTAACAGCTTCGTGGATGTGTGGGCTTTGACGGAATTCAAATTGCTTGCGTGTGCGCGATGAATTTGATGCGTATCCGTCAAAATTCACCGTATTGGCCTCTATGCAAATTTCCCAATTACTTTGTGCATGCTCGCCAGATCAAGACGAAACTTACGCCAATAGGATCGTATCGTTCTTCTGGTCCTGTATGCCAAGTTTGGTCCGATTCTGTGACAGATGATCAGATCGCCATTTTGCGGGCCCTACGGTCCGAATCAACGGGCAATTTTGTGCACGAGCTACCAGAATCCACAATTGGACATACCGTTGGATTCATATCATCAAAACAAATCTGTAGACATGTAGTTTGATGACTTTAGAGACCATAGACTTTGGCACATTTTTTGGTGCAAAGTGGGTCCAACGGCGGACACCGTTTTGACCCAAAATTACCGTTTTGCTCCTGTGTCCTGAATTGGACTTAAGGATAGGCAATCATAGCTAATTTAACTATTTTGAGAATGTTGGCAATGTCTATTTCAGCTTTCGGAGATAGTTGTAATGACTTGGACTTTATGGCTTGGCAGTTGACTATATTTTATTGGATCTGCATGCAACCTCCAGGCAAGATACCTTGCATCCCTCTACAGTTTAATTTCATGTTTATAGTTATCATGTTATTATTGTATTATCATAGATACTCTATTTGCTATAGATTTTATATGATTCACTAGCTTTCTGGTTGACTTGATTTATCTATTTTCTATATACCGTGTTCACTAGTTTATGGTCTTGCTTGACTTGATAGTATAGTTATACTAGACTTGTTCACATCATAGTTCATGCTAGGGTGGTCCTTACCTGTGTCTTGACATAAGTCGTACCTGGCCTCATCTGTATCGTGACTGAGTCGTGTCTTGGAACGAGTACGTGTAGTTGAACTGCTATTTCCCTGTATCGTTTTTCCTCAACCAGAGAGTCCACACTCGGGACGAGGGTTGATCAGTTGCACCAGAGAGTCCACACTCGGGACGAGGGTGTTTGTTCCTTGGCACCAGAGAGTCCACTCGGGACGAGGGTGTTTGTCTTGATCTGTTTACATCCGTGAGTCCACACTCGGAACGAGGATGTTGACTTGCACCAGAGAGTCCACACTCGGGACGAGGGTGCCTTACCGTGAACTAACCAGAGAGTCTACACTCGGAACGAGGGTTAGTTATTAGAACTAACCAGAGAGTCCACACTCGTGTAACACCCAATTTTCCAAATGAGGGTAATTTTGAACTTTTATAAAAGTTTATTATTAATAATAGGATTTATGATTTATGGGAATTTTTAATTAATTTAATACTATTTAAAATTGGTAAATTATAATTTTGATGTGTTAGCTAGTGAACTCTAGAACTGTTGAGCCTAGAGACTAACCATGACCATGGGGACCTAACCATGTGATTAGAATGACTATTTACAACTTTTTAGGCTAAGGGTATTTTGGTCATTTTGTGACTTTTGAATTATTTAGGATTTTGATTAATTGGTGAATTTTAGATTATTTTAATAATATTTAAATTGATGTATTATGATTTAGGTTATTTTTCATATTTTAGTATTTTTGAAAAATTTTATATTTTTTAATATTGCTTTTATTGGATTTGTTTAGTCGGGTTTGAGTTTCGTCTCGTTCCGACTTGTATTGTGACCCGGGTAGCTTGAACTCTAGATGGGACCCAATATTAAGTTAAGCATGGCTCACAAGACCCAACATTAAGTTAGTTGATTAAACTAATTTTTATCATGTTAGAATGGTTAAGTTAGAGACTCAAAACTAGATCATTTTGACCCCAAACTTGAACCTATTCTAGACTTAACCATATGAGACTAGAGAGGGGCAATTAGGACATTTCCCATTTGCCCTAATGGACTCTTTATGGCAACCACCTTTAGGAGAGAATGATTTATTTCATTCATTACAATCTTGCCTCTTTTATTTTCCTTTTGTTGTTTCCCAATTTTAGAGAGCCTTCCCATTGATTTGATCTCCAAATCAAATTATTCCTTCACCAAACCTTCTCTCAATCATTTCCATTCTCCAAGGGAAGGGTGCTACCAAGGATTGGAAGAGGAGTGCCAGGAGGAGTGTCCACTTTGAGGGATCTTCGTATCGGAGCCGTGTCCTAAAGGATTTCATTAAGATTCCACTCCCAATAGGTAAAACCCATCCTCTAAATCGATTTTCTTTGTATATAAATTAGTTTTGAATCCGTAGGATCCATCCTCATGCATGTGTCCCATTTAGATTCAAATTTGAGGCCATTTAGAGCTCTCTTGAGGATTTTAGATATGTGTCTTGTGTCCTACTTGATAGATCCCAAATTAGGACACGCCATGTGTGTATGTATGTATGATAATAGTTTAAATAGATATTTAAATTCAGTTTTATAATGGTTAGAGAGTGGATTAATCTTAGTTAGGATGGTTAGAATGAGTTTCATTTGGATACCTATGTTTGTATCCAAGTATCTTGGCCTATATGTGTTCTTTTGTCAAATCCGTCATAATTTTCATCCACATTTTTATTAACCAAAGCAACTTAGAAATGTCATAACTTTTAGCTTAGAACTCAGATTTATCTTCCATTTTTTTTAAAGAACCGTATCGAAGTTAGCTTTCCAAATATGTATTTTAATAAGCCAAATTATTTGTGTAACTTTCTGTAGAATTATTTGAGTGTCAGCTGTACGAAAAACGAACGTGTTTCGATATTTTCGCGATTTCGGGAGCTTCCGGACACGAAAATGCAATCCGTTTGAAGTTTCGAAAAGCTAACACGAAGGACTACGACATACTTTAATCCTAGAATTTATTGAATGCCAAATTGGTACAATATTGGTTTTAAGTAGAAGAGTGACTATACGATATATACATTTTGTGTAACCTATGAGCCTATGTAGTATGGATATTAAATGAATATAGAGTATGTAATGCATGATATGTTAGATGGATGAAATAATATATATATGATATATATTCTCTTTACATTAATGCATATATATGGTTGAATGCAAGCATGTAGGAATGCAATTAATACAATACATATAAGCAATGCATGAATAAAAGAATGATATATAATATATGCATGAAAGTATATAATGAATGCTAGTATGAATGCAAGATATATATGTAATGATAGATATGAATGCATAATGTGTAAATATTGTAATACAATATATAATGATAACATGTATTGTAATGTAGAGTATATGATGCAAGCATGAATGAATGGAGGAAATACATATATATAGGTAATATAGAATATAATATATGAATGCAAGCATGCAAGATAATGTATTATATCCATATATAATGTATAGATGCATGTAAGTATGTAATATGCATGAATGACATGTATGTAATAAAATTAAGTATATGTATGCAACAAAGGATATGTGAATGGATATAATGCCTGAACTGAAATATGCATACATATGGGATATGAATGAATGTATAAATGCATGAATAAATGTCATATATGAATGAAAGAATCAATCAAAGGTATAAGTAAAATATAATATATTGTAATGAATGTTAACATATATAATGTATAAAAGTATGTATGTAATGTGCATGAATGTATATATCTATGTAACTATGTAAATATGTACGATGCAACATATGCCTATATATATAAATATGTATGTAATATGGATATGCATGTATGTATGAAGGTATGTATTTATATATATTATCTATTTTATATTATGCATTATTGTGGTTCACATTGTCTTGTGATTGTGTGAGTGCTAGCCTAGGCTTGGTTAGGCCTAGTAAGACTTGTTAGACTTGTTTGGGCTAGGACTTAACCTAGTTGACCTAGTTTGACTAGTCTAGTTGACTAGAGTTGACCAAGAGTTGACTTTAGTCCAGTTTGACCCCAAACTTCATGTAGATGCATTGTTGCAGTCTGTTATATCATTTTAGACTTATAGTGACTTGTACTGTTCTATAGGAGACATACACCGCTCCTCGGACAGTATATATTCTCCAGATTCTCAGGTTACAGGTGAGTACATTCTTTGATCTTTTCATACTTACCTGGATTATATTCTGCTCTAGATTACTCTACTTGATGCTGACACGTATCTTCACGGATTAGTACTATATGGATCCTTTCCTGAGATGTTATCCCTCTACGGGTGCATCGGATATTTTATGTTCATGTACTTTATCATGTGCTTTAGGTACTCCTTGTACTCGTACTAGTTCATGTTTTTAAATGTTCCCATGTGCTTTCATGTGCTTTCATGTGCTTTATCATGTGCCTCATGTACTACTCATTACATGAGTTCACGTATCTTAGCTGTATTTATGTGCCTATAACGTAACTTGAATGGATCCTTGTGTATTGATTGGGGAAGGGTGAGTAGAATTGGTTATGTGATCATTATCCTCAGTAGCTGTATGCATGTGCATCTTAGTTGTATTCATGTACCCCTAAGCCGGTTACATAACCATATTGTACTCTAAATCATGTAGCCACTTACAGTCTCTACTATCATGTATTACTTTAAGTTATAAAATATCTCCTGTTTATTCGTACTTTCATTCAGCACTTCCTGTATTTTACTCTATTGCATGATTTATACTCCTAACATGCTATGAACTGTTTGAGAGATATGTGCTCGCTCCTGTCCTGACTGGACCTGTTGATAAGTTTTACAGATAGCCTGGAGGTTGCCTGCTAGCCTAGAGGAGACAAAGTAGAGGTTGTATAGATAGCTAGGGTTTGCTTATAGCTTATTTTCAGTTGTCTTGAGTTGTATCTATTTTATGGATTACTGTATTTGAGCTTTGAGATATATTTCTGGGTTGGTGTATCTTAGACACTTAGACTTCTATCTGCTGTATCTCTTTTGGATTTTATTTTTTATCTATCTTCCATTATGCTCTACCTTAGATGTGATTGAGTTTACATTCTGCTATGTCACCCCATTCGGGGAGTATAAACTGCTTAGCCTTATACTGTTAGATGCATGAGACCTAGGACAGCGTTCTATCGCCGACACTGCGGCGTAGGCTGGACGTACCCACATCTCGTGCCCTGACTCTAGGGTGCGGGTCGTGATACGTTTTTAGTGGTAGCCCATACAGGTCGAGTTTATGTAGTGGCATTCGAATTAGAGTATCACTACAGCCTGCAGTAGGATTAGGATTATTTTTGAGGTACTTAATCACATTAGAAAAACTCTTAATCAGATTCCTTTATCTAAATTGTTGCTTATTGACTTCCCTTGAATATAAACTGTCCTCCTTTGAATTTTTGCTTCATTCTCAGAAATTGCTTATTATTTTGATCTATCTTCATGATGGTTATGGAGACGCGATCTCATCGCTCCGGTTCGGGGGATACTATCGAGAGGCTGGCCACCTCTCGTCCTATTCATCAGGGCCTCGAGACCGCAACTCCTGTGTGCCCACTTAGGTTGGCATTTTTGCTACATTGGAGGTACACCTCTGTCTGTATAGAGACTTTTTCTCGTCATTCTCCATTTCTCTCAACGGCAGCGGTTCATGCAGCATCATCAGCAGACCAGGGGAAACCAGCAGGGCGAGCTATCGTCAGGACAGTCGAGGATGCACAGACCATTAGAGATCTTACTGCAAGTTCCGTTCTCCTCTATTCCATTCCCGTAATTGTCTCTTATAACTATCTTGAAATTCGATTCCATCTGTTCCTTGTTGACTGATCAATTTGTTATGTTGTTCAAGTATTATGTTTGCTTTTTTCTTCTGAGAAAAAAAAATCATATGGGCTAGGTTACCTCAGTTATGGGATTTGGAATCTTCGATAGTCATGTTAGCTGGCATAGTGAGGACATATAGTCAGATTTTGGACCTATTTCTTGGTTGTGGAAATTTAAAGTTTTTATCGTCGCATGCGGTAATGCAAAAATTTTTAATACCATGAACCTAGAGGTATGTACTTTAGTCAAGGACTCTGTGATTATCCTAGCCTTGCTTACTAGTATGATGAGAATTTGGAGCACCATGATTTTGGATAGACGCATATGATTATCAGATTGTACCTTAAATGCTCTTGAACAAGTTTTCTCTACTTTTGTTCAGCCTTTCAAAAAAATTGTTTTGTTTGTTTTGTTTCTCATTATTTAACTTAGGAGTAGCTTTAGCTGTATTATAAACCTTTGTGTAACTTCTTACTATGAATCTATTCTTAAAATAATGAATCGATAATTTTGCTAGACCTTATCTTGGATTTGATATTATAGCTCTGGTTTCAAAATGGTTCATTCTTTTAAAAAGATAAGTAGAACAGATTTTATAATTATTTTCTTCTTGCTATTTTTCTTGTATTAAATAATAATAATAATAATAAAACTGTCTTGATTACATCAATCACCTGCTTTGCAATCTTGGTAGGAATCTAAATGTTGGTCTTGATATAGAATTGATTTTTATATTGGGACATGAGAATATATATAGTGGACACAGACACTTTGTCTGACACGTATGCATGCTACACTTTGATTACCAACACATCTAAATACATATTAATATGTTGTTGATGTTTAAATTCTCAAAATCCCAATATTCTGATACAGTACAGTATCAGAGACTGGTTCTCTGCTTTTCCAGTTTAAATTCATAATTTAAATATAAATTTTATGTTATTAGTTTTGTTTACATCACTACACATGTATCTTATACATAAGGTTTCAATTCTTAAAGAAATTAGTTGAGTTTTGTGTTTGAACTTGTCAAATCTAAGACTGTGTGCATATTAACCCTTAATACTGGATTTTAAATGTTAGTTCAAATTGTTGTTTTTAAATGTAATATTTTGAGGTATATATATTGTTGTATATTGGGATATAATGTTAGGTTTCATATTTTTACATGTTAGGTTGTGATAAACATTGGGTTGGTTTGATGTTCGAATTTCTCCAAAATTCTAAAACTGAATACATGTTAACATTTTTACATTAATTTTAAATGTTTAGTTCAATTTCAGATTTAATATGTAATGTTAAACTGAATTGAATGATTGAACCCTTCATTAAGTTATTACCCATGTACTCTTGACACTCTACACTAATGTATACTATGTTCACAACTGCCATGTAACCTAACCCTTCATCTCTATGTTATGTTTATATATCTATATAGGTGTATATATATATATATATATTTTTTTTTATATATCTATATAGGTATATATATATATATATATATATATATATATATATATATTTTTTATGCATACATGTTATATATATATATATATCTATGTTATATCTATGTTATGTTATATCTATTTTTTTTTATATATCTATGTTATGTTATATCTATATATATATATATATATATATATATATATATATATATATATATATATATATATATCTATATATTTTATATATATATATATATATATATATATATATATATATATATATACCTATATAGATATATATATAGGTATATATATATATATATATATATATATATATATATATATATATATATATATATATATATATATATATACCTATATATATATCTATATAGGTAAAAAAAAAAAAATATATATATATATATATATATATAAAAAAAAATATATATATATATATATATATATATATATATAGTTTATGCATACATGTTATAATGTATATAGATACATAACTAAATCTCTACCTCTCTATACATATAGATATATGTATATATATGGTTAGCCATGCATGTTATGAGTAAATAGGTTGTGCATTGTAGATTGTTTAACCAATATGCCATGAGTAGTGTAACTTGATAGCTATTGTTTTGAAACCCAAATCCTCCTATACACTTTCATATATATTTAACACACTAACCACATAACCTTTACATAATGCTAGCTTTTCCCTCTCTAACGCTCTCATTCTATATATATATATATATATATATATATATATATATATATATATATATATATAAAATATATATATATATATATATATATATATATATATATATATATATAAAATATATATATATATATATATATATATATATATATATATATATATATATATATATATATATATATTGTGATTGGATTTCTATGCAATTGACTTTCATTCTTTAACTTTTGATTTTGATTTTCTTTGAATAGTACCCCTTTATAGATAATTGGTAGTAATCTTATTTTATTTTCTGATAAGTAGCAGTTTTTATATAGGACGGTAGACTGTCTTACAGTTTTGATGATTTATTATTTCTGTATCTTTTCCAGTTTAACACCCCTGATTGCTTGTATATTTTGATACCCTATGACCGTTTTGGTTTAGTATGGCTGGTATACCTAGATGAGACTTTCACTACTACCATATGCCATGACCCTGTTTGCCATCCTTTTTAATCGTATGATTTATTTAAGTTCTGAGACTTTGATTGTGGGGTTTGACCTAGAAGAAGTATGAACATTTTAATTTCGAGGACGAAATTTTTCTAGGGGGTTGGATTGTAACACCCAGTTTTCCAAATGAGGGTAATTTTGAACTTTTATAAAAGTTTATTATTTAATAATAGGATTTATGATTTATAGGAATTTTTAATTAATTTAATACTATTTAAAATTGGTGAATTATAATTTTGATGTGTTAGCTAGTGAACCCAAGAACTGTTGAGCCTAGAGACTAACCATGACCATGGGGACCTAACCATGTGATTAGAATGACTATTTACAACTTTTTAGGCTAAGGATATTTTGGTCATTTTGTGACTTTTGAATTCTTTAGAATTTTGATTAATGGTAAATTTTAGATTATTTTAATAATATTTAAATTGATGTATTATGATTTTGGTCATTTTTTATATTTTAATATTTTAGGAAAATTTTATATTTTTAATATTGTTTTTATTGGATTTGTTTAGTCGGGTTTGAGTTTCGTCTCGTTCCGACTTGTATTGTGACCCGGGTAGCTTGAACTCTAGATGGGACACAATATTAAGTTATGCATGGCTCACAAGACCCAACATTAAGTTAGTTGATTAAACTAATTTTATCATGTTAGAATGGTTAAGTTAGAGACTCAAAACTAGATCATTTTGACCCCAAAATTGAATCTAGTCTAAACTTAACCATATGAGACTAGAGAGGGGGCAATTAGAACATTTTCTATTAGCACTAATGGACACTTTATGGCAGCCACCTTTAGGAGAGAATGATTCATTTCATTCATTACAATCTTGCCTCTTTATTTTTCTTTTGTTCTTTCCCAATTTTAGAGAGCCTTTCCATTGATTTGATCTCCAAATCAAATCATTCCTTCACCAAACCTTCCCTCAATCATTTCCATTCTCCAAGGGAAGGGTGCTACCAAGGATTGGAAGAGGAGTGCAAGGAGGAGTGTCCACTTTGAGGGATCTTCGTATCGGAGCCGTGTCCTAAAGGATTTCATTGGGATTCCACTCTCAATAGGTAAAACCCATCCTCTAAATTGATTTCCTTTGCATATAAATTAGTTTTGAATCCGTAGGATCCATCCTCATGCATGTGTCCCATTTAGATTCAAATTTGAGTCCATTTAGAGCTCTCTTGAGAATTTTAGATATGTGTCTTGTGTCCTACTTGATAGATCCCAAATTAGGACACCCCATGTGTATGTATGTATGATAATAGTTTAAATAGATATTTAAATTCAGTTTTATAATGGTTAGAGAATGGATTGATCTTAGTTAGGATGGTCAGAATGAGTTTCATTTGGATACCTATGTTTGTATCCAAGTATCTTGGCCTATATGTGTTCTTTTGTCAAATCCGTCATAATTTTCATCCACGTTTTTATTAACCAAAGCAACTTAGAAATGTCATAACTTTTAGCTTAGAACTCCGATTTATCTCTCATTTTTTTGAAAGAAGCGTATCGAAGTTAGCTTTCCAAATATATATTTTAATAAGCCAAATTCTTTCTATAACTTTCTATAGAATTATTTGAGTGTCAGCTGTATGAAAGTCGAACGTGTTTCGGTATTTTCGCGATTCCGGGAGCTTCCGGACACGAAAATACGATCCGTTTAAAGTTCCAAAAAGCTAACACGAAGGACTACGACATATTTTAATCCTAGAATTTAGTGAATGCCAAATTGGTACAGTATTGGTTTTAAGTAGAAGAGTGACTATACGATATATGCATTTTGTGTAACCTATGAGCCTATGTAGTATGGATATTGAATGAATATAGAGTACGTAATGCATGATATGTTAGATGGATGAAATAATATATATATATATATATATATATATATATATATATATATATATGATATATATTCTCTTTATATTAATGTATATATATGGTTGAATGCAAGCATGTAGGAATACAATTAATACAATGCATATAAGCAATGCATGAATGAAAGAATGATATACAATGTATGCATGAAAGTATATAATGAATGCTAGATATGAATGCAAAATATATATGTAATGATAGATATGAATGCATAATGTGTAAATATTGTAATACAATATATAATGATAACATGTATGGTAATGTAGAGTATATGATGCAAGCATGAATGAATGGAGGAAATACATGTATATAGGTAATATAAAATGTAATATATGAATGCAAGCATGCAAGATAATGTATTGTATCCATATATAATGTATAGATGCATGTAAGTATGTAATATGCATGAATGACATGTATGTAATAAAAATAAGTATATGTATACAACTAAGGATATGTGAATGGATATAATGCCTGAACTGAAATATACATGCATATGGGATATGAATGAATGTATAAATGCATGAATGAATGTCATATATGAATGAATGAATCAATCAAAGGTATAAGTAAAATATAATGCATTGTAATGAATGTTAACATATATAATGTACAAAAATATGTATGTAAATGTATATGAATGTATATATCTATGTAACAATGTAAATATATATGATGTAACATATGCCTATATATATTAATATGTATGTAATGTGGATATGCATGTATGTATGAAGGTATGTATTTATATATATGATCTATTTTATATTATGCATTGTTGAGATTCACATTGTCTTGTGATTGTGTGAGTGCTAGCCTAGGCTTGGTTAGGCCTAGTAAGATTGTTAGACTTGTTTGGGCTAGGACTTGACCTAGTTGACCTAGTTTGACTAATCTAGTTGACTAGAGTTGACCAAGAGTTGACTTTAGTCCAATTTGACCCCAAACTTCATGTAGATGCATTGTTGCAGTCTGTTATATCATTTTAGACTTATAGTGACTTGTACTGTTCTATAGGAGACAGACATCGCTCCTCGGACAGTATATATTCTCCAGATTCTCAGGTTACAGGCGAGTACATTCTCTGAACTTTTCATACTTACCTGGATTATATTCTTGCTCTAGATTACTCTACTTGATGCTGACACGTATCTTCACGGATTAGTACTATATGGATCATTTCCTGAGATGTTATCCCTCTACGGGTGCATCGGGTATTTTATGTTCATGTACTTTATTATGTGTATCAGATACTCCTTGTACTCGTACTAGTTCATGTTTTTACATATTCTCATGTGCTTTCATGTGCTTCATGTGCTTTCATGTGCTTTATCATGTGCCTCATGTACTACTCATTACATGAGTTCACGCATCTTAGTTGTATTCATGTGCCTATAACGTAACTTGAATGGGTCCTTGTGTATTGATTGGGGAGGGGTGAGTAGAATTGGTTATGTGATCATTATCCCCAGTAGCTATATTCATGTGCATCTTAGTTGTATTCATGTGCCCCTAAGCCGGTTAAATAACCATATTGTACTCTAAATCACGTAGCCACTTACAGTCTCTACTATCATGTATTACTTTAAGTTATAAAATATCTCATGTTTATTCGTACTTCCATTCAGCACTTCCTGTATTTTACTCTATTGCATGATTCATACTCCTAACCTGCAATGAACTGTTTGAGAGATATGTGCTCGCTCCTGCCCTGACTGGACCTGTTGATAAATTTACATATAGCCTGGAGGTTGTCTGCTTGCCTAGAGGAGACATAGTAGAGATTTTATAGATAGCTAGGGTTTGCTTATAGCTTATTTTTAGTTGTCTTGAGTTGTATTTATTTTATGGATTACTGTATTTGGGCTTTGAGATGTATTTCTGGGTTGGTGTATCTTAGACACTTAGACTTCTATCTGCTGTATCTCTTTTGGATTTCATGTTTTATCTATCTTCCATTATGCTCTACCTTAGATGTGATTGAGTTTACATTCTGCTATGTCACCTCCATTCGGGGAGTATAAACTGCTTAGCCTTATATTGTTAGATGCATGAGACCTAGGACAGCGTTCTACCGCCGACACTGCGGCGTAGGCTGGACGTACCCACGTCTCATGCCCTGACTCTAGGGTGCGGGTCGTGACAACTCGGGACGAGGGTTAGTGATTAGTTCAAACCTGCAAGTCCACTCGGGGTGAGGGTTTGGTATTCCATTGATCTCGTGTTCATTTGTTCATCCAATAGTTCAGTTAAGTGTAGTTGTTCTTGTATTCCAGTTCGTAGTCACCTGTCAGTAGCCACTTGTTGTTAGTCACTTGTTAGCTGTTAGTCGTAGTTTCTTGCCATGTTAGTGTCGTTCCTTGTTTATATCCTGTTTATATTATCATGCATGATTAAACTGTTAGATAGGCATGTTTTTATGTATCTTGCTATGTCCCCTGAGGACCTGATGATATCTTCATGTTTAGCGATTGCAAGAAGTATTTAGCAGTTCTGGATGGTGGAGGTTTATGACACTTGCGGGTTTAAGATGATTATGATATTGCTTGCGTGATTCAGGTACTAATATCACGTTTGTTATCTAGCTCGTGCTTTTCTTCATTATCATGCGATATCCTATTTATTGATTTAGTTTATAGACTCTTGTCACATTCTTTGGAGTCTTATCGAACATTTATGCTAGTGGGCTGCAGACCACGACCCATAGTGTTCATTCATGATTCATACACTTATTGTGGATTTGAGATATAGATTGCATTGCCATGATTTGGCAGTATACCATAGCCTTGAAAGCGTTTACGTATTCGAGTCGGACTGGAGTCTGCTTGATACGTAGCTAGCTTTCTCACGTGCTTGCATCCAGAAAGCGGGTGTGGGTCGTGACAAGTTTTTTTGGTGGCCAATGCAGATCAGAGCATATGTATCGGTTACGTAACTGTCTGATACGAGCCTGCGACTATGACTAAACCTTAGAAATCTCAATCCGTACTGCATTGAAAATTCTTTTAGAAATTTTTCTACCGTTCTTGAAATTCCATATTTTCTCTCGATTATTCTTCCTTGCTTTTTCGTACTATTGATTCTCGTGCCTTTCTATTTCGGGGTGACGAATGATTGTGCTGTCTAGAATTCATCAAAAGTTCTTAAATTATAGTATAATATTGCTTGACTATTGAATATTTGGTTGTTTATAGATAGGAGGGATTATAGATGCCATACACCCTAGATATCTGTTGGTAGAATCGTTAGCAACTAGTTAGAAGATTATAAGGTTTTAGTAACCGTAATTTTGAGGAGTTGTGTGACCAAAGGGTAGAAGTCCTCAAGTATTAGGAGTTATAAAATGACTAGAGAAAGTCATAAAATATTTTGGAGAAATTAAATTTGAGGAGATTGAGGTTAAGGCAGACTTTCTTTTTTTGAATTTTAAAGAATACATATGAATTAAAATTTCAAGGACGAAATTATTTCAAGATGGGTAGATTTGTAGCTCCCCTTCCCGAAAATTTTTAAAATATATTTTTATTTTTATTTGAATGGTGATTTTTAGAATTTTATAAATAATTTTTTAGTTAACTATTACGGTATATACTTTAGCCATGGTTGAGTTTTGAAGTATCAGACGACTAGAAATTATGGCACAGATAGTGTAGTGGCGTGCCTTGACTAGTGTATTAGCCATGCCAAGGAAGACCCAGCCATAAGTATGTCCTAACTAGGAAAACTAGGCCAAGTTGCGACTTAACCCCCACCGATGAATTAATTTTAATTAGATATATTGATTTTAGATGACCCAATTGTACCAACTTAGCCCGAACTGGGCCTGAACCGAATCCAAGCCTTTATAGGTAGTTAGTGAGACCAAAAATGACCATATAGGCATATTTTAGATGTGTACAAATATTTCCTAAATTATTTTAGGTATTGATGTACATTTTTAACTATTTAAATATTTGTACAAAAATTGGTATTCTTATTATTAAATATTGTTTTACAATATTTGTAAAATTTTCTGGGCTCGGATAAAGGTGAGTAGTATGGATTCACCATACCACCATTTAATTATTTTATTTTTATTTTATTATTTTGTGGTGATTAAATAGATATATTTATTACTATTAGATATTATTATTATCAATTGGTTGTTTCTGTATATATATATATATATATATATATATATATATATATATATATATATATATATATATTGAATTATATGTACACATGCATATATGTATAACACGATCCTAGAAGAATATTGCTAAGATTGTATTTAGAATTTTATGAATATCTATTTATGAATATACATGTATATTAGTTGTTATTATATATGTGTGTACATATATGTATATATAAATATATTATATAAATGTGTGTATGTGTATGTAAATATAAATATACATTTATAGGAGGGTACGTATATATATATATATATATATATATATATATATATATATATATATATATATATATATATATATATATAAATATATATATATATATATATATAGGTACATAGGTATTTATATGTATATGTGTATAAAGAATTTATAAATAATAATAGAAATATAATAAGTGGTGGCAGCTCAGCCTAATAGAGAACCAAGGCCATACAAACAAATCCCAGCCCCGGCCTAATCCTCTAAACCCGAGCCCACAGGTCCGACACCCCCATGCACCCCGAGAGAGTTCCCTGCCAGGCCGAGCCCACTGGCATTTATCCAAAAAGCAGTATTTTAACATGATTTAATCACAGTTTATTGTTTATACGCAGTAAATAAGTTTGTAGGGGTACTTGCCTCGAGCAAAGCAAGAATAAGAATATGAAGATACAGATGTCCGGTGTCCTGTCAATAATGATATAAAACTCAGCCTCTAAGTTATGTTTAAGATTTTATACTAGTGGTGTAACACGACTCCTAACTGGATACTAGCGAAGGGATATCCTAGTATAGAAAATCAATTTAGGGTGATACTGAGCCTATAACCAACCATTAGAACCGCTAGAAAAACAAATATCATTTTAGAGTTTTACAAAAACCAAACATATAAATATATACACTAATAATAATAATTAATTACAAATTACGGATGATACATAAACAAAATCTACAGATGTTGTCGGATGATAAAATAAATATTACCGGCGTGTCCAGAATGGTCAAATTAGCTAGGATAGCCTACCAATAAGTCCAATTTGGATATAGGAGCAAAATGGTAATTTTGGGTCAAAATGATGTCCGTCGTTGGACACATTTTGCACGAAAAAATGTGTCAAAATAGAAGTCTACAAAACCTCAAAAATTATATGTCCACAAATCCAGAATGATGATACGAACCCAACGGTATGTCCGAAATAGAATTTCGATGACCCGATCACAAAATGGTCCGTTGACCTGGATATTGGTATCCAATTTACACGAAAATGCGTGTCGAAGCCAAAGTCCACAAAATCTAACAAAGTATATGTCAACGAGTCTAGAATGACGACATGAACTCAACGGTATGTTCGGAATTGGATTTCGATGAGCCGATCTCAAAATGACACGTTGACGCAGACATTTGGAATCCGATTTCCACCGAAATGCGTACCGGAGCAAATGTCTTCAAAACTCAGCAAATTATATGTCAACGAGTCCAGAATGACGATACGAACTCAACGATATATCCGAAAATGGATTCCGATGAGCCGATCTCAAAGTGACATATTGACTCGGACTGCGGGACCCGCTTTGCACCGAAATGCGTGCCAGGGCCCATGTCCTCCAAATCTAACAAACTTTATATAAAAACGTGTCAGAACGATGCCACGAGTCTACTGGTGGTGTCAGAAATTGAATTCGAAGTTCCGGGTTCAAAAATGGAATTTAGCAAGTGTAAAATTAAGAATTCGGACGGCCAACTTTGGCGTCGAATTCGTCCAACCAAACGTGCTCACAATGAAACGAAACTTAAGGAGTAGGAAGAGGGTTATACTAGCTGCGGACAGGAACGAGTAGCGCGACAACAGGAGCTGCGACGACGGAGTTACGAGCTGACGAAGTTAGCTCCACAAAACTGTCCGAAAATAGTATAATTTAAAGTGTCAACTTGGTAGCCAGTTTTGATATATCAAACGACGAAATTAACGGACGAAGTTTGAGGGGAGTGAAGAGCTATATACCGAGATTGTGACGAAGCAAAGAGTTTGTCGATCCAACGGGCGGATCTTCGAAAAATGTACATGAAGTCGCTACGACGGAGCAAACTTTCTGAGTTCAAAAAGCGCGCGTCACGACGGGGTTCCGTTCAAAATACACGAATCGCCTCGATGGCGTGTCCCGGAGGATGGTGGCCGCCACGGGAAGTTCGCCTAGGGGTGCGCCATGCCGAGAGGGGTGGCCGGTGGCCGTGCGCGACGGCGGCGGCGCCGCCGTGCAACTGCGGTGGCGGCCGTTGCTGCCGCCCGTGCTGCTGTTGCAGCTGCTGCACTGCCACTGCTGCAAGAGCAACTGCTGCTGCTTGCTGCGCGCCGCGCACGGCGACGGCGAGCGACGCGGCTGCCCGACGGTGGGGGCCGTGGCGGCGGAGGCCCGACGAGGGTGGCTATGCGGTGGTGGTGGTGATGGCTATAGAGATTGTGAAGGTGATAATGGTGATGGTGGTGGAGATAGTTAATGGTGGTGATGGTTTGTAGTTGACGATGATGATGGTGATGTAGTGAGAAGGAGGAGAAGATGGAGGTGGTGGTGGTGTGTGGTGGTTAATGGTGGAGGAGTTGTTCACGGTGGTGGTGGCTGTCGACTATGGATGGATAAGGGAGAGAAAGAAAATGTGTGCATATGTGTATATGTGCATATATATAGAAAGAAAGAGAGAGAGTGAGAATAGAGAGAGAGAGAGTTAGATATTATGAGAGAGGGAGAAAGAGAGTTGATATTATAGGAATGAGAGAGAGGAAAAGAGGTCGACCATAGGGGGAGTGTGCTGGCATAGTGATGGGGGGGTTGTGAGTAATAGGAGAGAGAGTTATATATATATATATATATATATATATATATATATATATATATATATATATATATATATATATATATATAATGGGATATTTGAGATATTGATAAAGTAGAGCGAGGGAGAGATATTTAAAGTAGTGAAGAGAAATATTGTGTGGGGTATTTGTGTAGTCATGAGGGAACAATATGGAGCTTGCGTTCGGGTTCGGTCGAGCCGAGTCGGGTCAAAATAGGGCAGTGGGCAATAATTGAATTAAAATAGGTATTTATGATCATGGGTAAATAAGTAACATGTAGGGACTCAAATAAATAGGACACAAGCGTCATGTGGGTAGTAGGCTTCATCTGGGCCATGTCCATACATTAGGTTGACAGGTTGGATCGATGTTGGGTCCTGAAATTAAATTGGAAGTCAAATCAGGTTTTACGTTAGATAATTAATTGGCCTAAATTGACCGAAAAGTTGTGCGAAGGAAATGAAGTAAAAAATGGAGTGTCTGAGTGGGACACGGAGGTCATGGGTGTAGAGCGTCTCGAGTGGATCATTCTTGAGAAATTGGTTCTGAGAAAATGACTGGGTTCCTAAATTAAAAGTCACGGTAACATGCAAACGATGATCAAAAATAAAAGTGGAAAATTAATTAATAATTATTTAATCGTTCAAATGGTCTAAATTGACCGAAAGTTGCGCGATGCAAAAAGAGCACGAAGAAACAAGTTTAAGTAGGACACGATTTATCAAAATAAAGATAATCTTGTCTACTACAAACTCATGCAGAGAGTTTCCAGAGATTGGCATCTCTGACGCTCCAGAAATCAAAGTCACGAAAAGGAACATTAATGATCAAAACAATTAAATAATAAAATCTTTATCAAAAATAATTCACTTAAAAAATTTAAAATAAACCCTAAAATTCAGGGGGCTTACATCCTACCCACCTTACAAGAATTTCTTCTTCGAAATTAAAAATCACCCAGTAGGTCAAAATATAACATGTAGCTGCTCTGGCTACGATACTCAATCTGCTATCCTTGTAATCATCTCTTCCGTTTCTCTTTACAATATTTTTGGTTCAGGCTCAACGAAGGTCCTTCTATCATAAACTACGTCATATATCCTTTGGAATCTTCCATACTAATATGGAACATTTATGTATACCCTAAACTATAGGTCATTCTCTGGGTATGTTTATAAGCCAATAATCTTAATCATCAACCATATTTTTAATCTCAATTGTAAATACTTGATTTCCTTATCTTATCCTAATTATCCTTATTATATCAATCCACAGGCCCTTTGTATTATTTGTCGTCAATCCTTTCCTACAGTTTCTCCTTGAAATTATACGTTCAATATACTTATCCTTGGCATAGAGCCTTCTTCTTTTTACTTAATAACTCCTCCGAATATAAATCCTCGATTTCAAAACTCCTGATTTATTAATTACCAATGTACATATATCTTTGCCTTATTTTTTGTCTTTTAACTGATATCTTTCCGATCTCGTACGCAATATTATATCTCATTCTAACTTATTCTATATCATTCCATATATCGATCTACCCTCTAATCACATGTAATTAGCTATAGGTAACCAACCAAAATTCTATAAATGCTAAATCTTTAATTTGTAAGTACAGGATTCGGATCCTCATTCCGTAGTCATAACAATATAATATCTCGTTTCTCCATCTTAGATACCCTATCATCGAGTCATACTATCAATACAATCATTCTTAATGGTTTTCAAGTCTACTACAGTCAGTTACTCATATTTGTCCTATAAGCTCAATCTAACCAATCCCTAGAAAAAGTATTTATTACAATCACACAATACATTTATAGTTATACTATGGAATCAGTTAACAAGGTTTGGCTATTTCGGTCGTCTATCTAGTAGAAGGTAACAAGGCCTAAGACTGGGTCAAGCAATCTATAACAGTGTCCAAACAAGTTAAAAGGTCAAGCAAGACAGGAAATTTTGTCGGAATATCTCCAAGAATGGTACGAAGACAACGAGATGCATAACGAGAAGAATTACCCAAGAAGTTAACGAAGAAGAGTTTAGTCAAGTCATAGGAAAGATGGAACACAAAAATAATTATGTCCAAAAAGATAACATGAAAGCAATCCTGTTGGAGAGTCCTAGAGAACCTGTAATCCTAGTTGTAGATATAGATAGGACAGAGTTAATCAAGACGGGGAAGAATGGTAATAAGAATTTATTCTTACTCATTCGGTCATAACGAAGCAAACCAAGTTGAGATATGATCTGATAACCATGCACGTCTTTCTGAAATCATGTTGCTAGAATTTTTGCCACAACAGTAAGCTTAGATGCAATAAACGATAGAGTCATAACTAAGGTATACACCCTATAATCATGTTTTCTAGAATCCTTGCCACGCCAACCAGTATGGCTGCGAAAAAAATCTAAATTTCATAACTAAGATAAGTATCCCCAAAATTAGGCCCAATGTTTTTGTCATACTAGCTAATATGGCTGCGATAAATTCTAAACTCCATAAATAAAGCAGACATTTACCTTATCAGGATATATCACAATTTAATCCACAAAATTTATCACGATGTAATATTAAAGTTAACAACGAAAACCAGAAATCAATTTCAACAACGAATTAAGGAATAACAAATGGAAACAGTAAAAATAGATTTCGAGATAAGATTATAGTGAGATCCTCAGGGGTCATCCCAAGGGTACTATCCTGGTCAAAATTGTAACCCACTGAATTTTAAGCAAGATACTAAATATAGTAAATGGTCCTATGCTGTGACGAGTTTTTCTATGTTGCAATCCTAGATATCCTCTATGTGTTCTAAATGTTTATCCTTAGTGTTTATCAAGTTGTCCTAAGATCCTAACTGCAGGCATGCTTGGTACAATAACGTAACCAAACAACTTAAGTCTGGACCTGCATGGGCCACCACTAAAAACATGTCACGACCCATTACCTAAATTATTGGGCCGGGCCGAGCCATGTCCAGCCTACGCTTGGTAAAGCGTAGTAAGCTATTCTAAGAATAGACAATAAATGATCTATGTTGCTAACAGATCTAATATCACATTTAAAAGGTTTATCACAACACAGCATCTATAAGCGAAAGTGAAATAAGCACAGACTTAATAATACACTTCCAAAGTATCTAACTGGAGACAAAGTCCAGTATCCAAATATAAGTTCAAAACAAGGCCTAAGTCTCAAAACACATGAAAGATATCTAAGCAAGGTTCTCCGCTGGGGCCCCTTCTGGAGCTAAGGCCATGTCCTCAAAATCAGTACCATAATATGTATCACATAGCATTTCCTCCTCGGAAAGTGAACCTACAACGTTATCCTGTCAGGATGGGAGAAAGTACTGATTCTACAAACATATAATACTGATCATATGATAGAAAAAGATGAAATAACGTAATCATGGCATATCTTGATTTATCCAATTTTGGATATATATTCTTCATGGCAATACATATTCGTTTTTAAAGTTTAAAACTGTAGTAGGTGAGTGATCAGTCAATAGGTAAATAGGATGTACAGTGGTACATATCAATTTTTTGATGTGTACATACGTACACATAACGGCATCGGTGTATATCCATACACAAACACGGAACCAGAACATACGACAAAGTTACATATAGAATGTTATAATGCTCGGTAAACACATACGGACAAGAGGGGCATGGTCACGTACTCTACTAATAGTTTTTCTATTACCCGTTTTATAACATGTGAGTGATACGAGAACAGTATAAAGCATGGTGGATACTGAGAGCAGTATAAGCATGGTAGGTACTAAGAGAAGTATAAAACATGGTGGATAATCAGAGAAGTATAAGGCATGTGAAACATAAAGAGAGATGACTGGCAGTTATCCAGAAAGCAGTATTTTAACATGATTTAATCACAGTTTATTATTTATGTGCAGTAAATAAGTTTGTAGGAGTACTTGCCTCGAGCAAAGCAAGAATAAGAATACGAAGATACAGATGTCTGGCGTCCTGTCAATAACGATATACAAACTCAGCCTCTAAGTTATGATTAGGATTTTACACTAGTGGTGTGACACGACTCCTAACTGGATACTAGTGAAGGGATGTCCTAGTATAGAAAATTAATTTGGGGTGACACTAAGCCTATAACCAACCATTAGAACCCTTAGAAAAACAAAGATCATTTTAGAGTTTTACAAAAACCAAACTTATAAATATATACACTAATAATAATAATTAATTACAAATTAAGGATGATACATAAACAAAATCTACAGATGTTGTCGTATAATAAAATAAATATCACCAGCGTGTCCAGAATGGTCAAATTAGTTAGGATAGCCTACCCAATTTTGGGTCAAAATGATGTCCGTCGTTGGACACACATTGTACCAAAAAATGTGTCAGAATAGAAATCTACAAAACCTAACAAATTATATGTCCACAAATCCAGAATGATGATACGAACCCAACGGTATGTCCGAAATGGAATTCCGATGACCCGATCACAAAATGGTCCATTGACCTGGATATTGGTATCCGATTTACACGAAAATACGTATCGAAGCCAAAGTCCGTAAAATCTAATAAGGTATATGTCAAAGAGTCCAGAATGACAACACGAACTCAATGGTATATTCAGAATTGGATTCTGATGAGCCGATCTCAAAATGACACGTTGACGTGGACATTTGGAATCCGGTTTGCACCGAAATACGTGCCAGAGCAAATGTCTTTAAAACACAGCAAATTATATGTCAACGAGTCCAGAATGACGATACGAACTCAACGGTATATCCGAAATTGGATTCCGATGAGCCGATCTCAAAGTTACCCGTTGACTTGGACTGTGGGACCCGTTTTGTACCAAAATGTGTGCCAGGGTCCATGTCCTCCAAATCTAAAAAATTTTATATGAAAATGTGCTAGAACGATGCCATGAGTCTACTGGTGGTGTCAAAAATTGAATTCGAAGTTCCGGGTTCAAAAATGAAATTTAACAAGTATAGAATTAAGAATTCGGATGGCCAACTTTGGCGTCGAATTCGACCAACCAAACGTGCTCACAATAAAACGAAACTTAAGGGACAGGAATAGGGTTATACCAGCTGCACACAAGAAGTTGTAGCATACCAACCGGAGCTGCAACGACGGAGTTACGAGCTGACGAAGTTGGCTCCACAAAACTGTCCAAAAATAGTACAATTTAAAGTGTCAACTTGGTGGCCAGTTTTGATATATCAAACGACGAAATTAACGGACGAAACTTGAGGGAAGTGAAGATCTATATACTAAGATTGCGACGGAGCAAAGATTTTACCGATCCAACGGTCGGATCTCTCGAAAACATGCACGAAGTCGCTGCGATGGAGCACACTTTTTGAGTTCAAAATGCGCACGTCACGACGAAATTCCGTTCAAAACGCACGAATCGCCTAGACGGCGCATCCCGGAGGACCGTGGCCGCCACGCGAAGGTCGCCTAGGGGTACGCCCAACCGAGGGGGATGGCCGATGGCCGTGCTGCTGTTGCAGTTGCTTCGCTGCCACTGCTGAAAGCGCAGATGCTGCTGCTTGCTGCGCGCGCGCACGGCGACGGCGAGCGGTGCGACGGCCCGATGCTGGTGGCCGTGGTGGCGGAGGCCCAACGAGGGTGGCTGTGCGGTGGTGGTGGTGATGGCTATGGAGATGGTGAAGGTGATAATGGTGATAGTGGTGGAGATGGTTAATGGTGGTGGTGGTTTGTAGTTGAGGATGATGATGGTGATATAGTGAGGAGGAGGAGGAGAAGATGGAGGTGGTGGTGGTGTGTGGTGGTTAATGGTGGGGGAGTTATTCACGGTGGTGGTGGCTGTCGGCTATGGAGGGATAAGGGAGAGAAAAAAAATATGTGTGTATGTGTATATGTGTGGGTGCATATATAGAAAGAAAGAGAGAGAGTGAGAATAGAGAGAGAGAGAGTTAGATATTATGAGAGAGGGAGAAAGAGATTTGATATTATAGGAATGAGAGAGAGGGAAAGAGGTCAGCCATAAGGGAGGAGTGTGCTGTCATAGTGATGGGGGGTTATGAGTAGTAGGAGAGAGAGAGTTTTATATATATATATATATATATATATATATATATATATATAAGAGGGAAGAAATATATATATATATATATATAAGAGGGATATTTGAGATATTGATAGAGTAGAGAGAGGGAGAGATATTTAAAATAGGGAATAAAAATATTGTGTGGGATATTTGTGTAGTCATGAGGGAACAATATGGAGCTTGGGTTTGGGTTCGGTCGAGCCGGATCGGGTCAAAATCGGACAGGGGACAATAAATGAATTTAAATAGGTATTTATGATCATGGGTAAATAAGTAACATGTAGGGATTCAAATAAATAGGACACAAGCGTCATGTGGCTAGTAGGCTTTATGTGGGCCATGTCCATACTTTACATTGACAGGTTAGATCGATGTCGGGTCCTGAAATTAAATTAGAAGTTAAATCAAGTTCTACGGTAAATAATTCATTGGCCAAAATTGACCCAAAAGCTGTACGAAGGAAATGAAGCACAAAATGGAGTGTCTGAGTGGGACACGAAGGTCATGGGTGTAGAGCGTCTCGAGTAGATCATTCATTAGAAGTTGGTTCTGAGAAAATGATTGGTCTTGTGTTCCTAAATTAAAAGTCACGGTAACGTGTAAACGATGATCAAAGATAAAAGTGGAAAATTAATTAATAATTATTTAATCGATCAAATGATCTAAATTTACCGGAAGTAGCAGGATGCAAAAAGAGCACAAAGAAACAAGTTTAAGTGGGACACGATATATCAAAATAAAGATAATATTGTCTACTACAAACTCATGAAAAGAGTTTCCAGAGATTGGCATCTCTGACGCTCCAAAAATCAAAGTCACGAAAAGGAACATTAATGATCAAAACAATTAAATAATAAAATATTTATCAAAAATAATTTATTTAGAAAATTTAAAATAAATCCTAAAATTCAGGGGGCTTACAATATATATCAGCGAGAGGGAGGAAAGCATCGACAAAACCCTAAAAACCCTGATCTCCAACGACCCAGCGCATCCCTGACACGCGTCGACGGCCGTGCGCCACCGCAGGCATGCCGGAGAGCCGTCGGAAGGCCAAAGTGCGTCAAACATAGCACAGCAAGCAGCGGTAGCAGCGCAGCGATCAACCCGTTTTCGCGCACGGTTTTCTACCTCCTTGTTCGCTCATTTTGTGAACCACTTTCTCTGGTAAGTAGAGAGCATAACCCTCTTGATTCCCCTTCAAATAGATTAATTTATAAAGTGCTAGGTTGTTCGAGATATTGATTAGAAGTTCGAGAAAAATCTGTTCAAAATAGATCTGTCTCGAGATTGAAACCCCTATTTTAAAAGACAGGTTCTGACTAGCTCGCTACGATTTATCCAAAACTAATTTACATTAGTCCTACACAACCTATAGAGCTTCAAATCCCCTTTTGTAGAATCGGATTTCGTCGACTGTGCGTCGATAAATCGGATTCCCAATTTGGTAAAAAACTTGATTTTAAAATTGTAGAATTTATAAAAAAACCTCCGATACGACGTGCGTCCCGCCAATCCGGACGACGTGGTTGTGAACCAATAGTATCGAAAGGTGCATAACGACTTCGTGGACGTGTAGGCTTTGACGGAATTCAAATTGGTTGCGTGTGCACGACGAATTTGATACGTATACGTCAAAATTCACAGTATCGACATCTGTACAAATTTTTTAATTACTTTGTGCACGCTTGTCAGATCAAGATAAAAATTGTGCCAATAGGACCGTATCATTTTTCTAGACCTGTATACCAAGTTTGGTCTGATTCTGAGACAGTTGATCGGATCGCCGTTTTACGGGCCCCACGGTCCGATTCAACGGGCAATTTTGTGCACGATGTAATGTCCATATCTCGTACTCGTATTTTTCGTTTTTCATAATTAGTTAGCCTTGGGTTTTATTTTGTATGTTGCATTAGCATGGTTCATCATGGCATTGGCTTGGTTTGGTTCGGTTTAGTGGGTTTGGTTTGGTTTGGTTTAGTTTTATGTGGAGAACCACTCCCACCTACCACCACTCCCACCATAAATATCTATCCTACTCTCTCTCTTCCATTTATTACTCATTACTCATTTCTTCTTCTTCATCTTTACTTCTCCACCTACCAGAAGAGAGGGAGAGCCTAGGCAAGTGCATCTTGCTTCATGGAGGAAGTCCATTTTTATTGTTCCATTGTCTTTCTCATGTGTTTCTAACCCACTTTAGTACTTGACATTTTTCATTTCCATGGTTAAATTCTTGTAGATCTAGTTTTGTGGTATTTCTAGTTCCAGGACTTTTGATCCATCAAACTTGTATATTTTGCTAAGTTGATGATCCCATGGTTGCAGAGAATTTTCTTTGCTCCAATTTTGACCTACGAGAAATTTCTGAGCCGCCTGGGCATTTTTAACACTCAGCCGCATGGCCTACTAATGCAATAGCAAGCAATTAGTTTGCATGCATTATTTAATGCAATACCAATATTCAGCCGCATGTGGCACTTGGTTGTGGCCGCATGAGCTTGAAATAATAGATGCATTAAATAATGCATGACCCTGGGTCTCCAGCCGCATGCATATTAATACCAATGCATGCAATATTTTAATGATTAGTTTAATGCAAACACGTACACTTAGTACCAGCCGCATAGCATGCATCGCATTAAAAATAATGCTTGCCCTGCCGCATACACTTTGGTTAGAGCATTAAATAATACCTTGCTTGGAATTAAAGGAATGTACTTTGGTTAAAAGCATTAAATAATGCTTTACTACAGGAATGTGCACAGAATGTGTTTTGTTAACACATTAACATTGAATGTACTTTTGTAAGCAGTTATTAAGGCTTGACTTTCCTAATACTTGTCTTTTCTAAATAAACTTTTTACTTACTCCTCCTAATGCATCCTGGAAAGGAGCCGCATATGGTATATTGTTACTGCAAGGAGCCGCATATGGTATTTTAGTGCAATTCCTAAAATACAATTACCTAAGCATTGTTACTGCTAGGAGCCGCATACAGTTGACAACATACTTGCCATCAACTGTATAATCATTAGTTATTTATTTATTTAATTATTGTATTTTATGCCAGTAAATGTGAGGGAGAGCCGCATGGCCTTGGCCATTTTAATATTAGTAATTGCATGGAATCTAAGGTGAGCCGTATAGGCTCCCTTCTTCCACTATTTAATACCCTGGCCACGTGGACCATTAATTAGGTAGCTCACGTGAACCTTTTCTTATTGCATTAATTGTGGGGGGTCCCACATAGCTTCCTTTAGTTGACTTGCTTGCTGAAGTGGGAGCTTGCAATTATTGCGGGTCCCACTCTCTTTGTCTTTTCTGGTTGCATAAGAATTTCTTGCTGGCCGCATGGCCCCCTTCAGCTATTTTCTGGCCGTATATGCCTTGGCTGGCCGCATGGGTGGCTTCCCACTCTCTTGACCGCATATTTATTCTCCCACTTTTGGACCACATGGGTCCCACTTTGATTGTTTAAATATTTTATTTGCTTGAATTGTGGTCAGAATTTCTTCCTACTCCCAATATAAAAGTTGTAGAGTTTCTCCGTGGCTTCAAGAATATATATATTATATTATATTATTATTTAATTTGCTCAAGTTTCTTCCCTTTTTGATTAATGGCATGACTTGATAGTGATCCGCCGTGGTGCACTCCCGACATGATAACTTGACCTGACAAACTTGGCATGATAATTCTTGATAGTAGCCCGCCGTGGCGCACTCTTGACATAATAAACCTGACATGATAGCTCTCGAAATGCTGTTGTGACGGCTAACACGACATGACAAGATTGAATAACTTGGACACCGTGGACGATTGTGCTTGTACAAATGAACCCGTCTTATCTTGCATCATGTCTAGGACAGGGACCCCTGAGTACCACGGTCAGGGATACCCACTGAAATCAACTAAGGCTAACAACTAGAATAAATCCAGTAGTCATGAAGAGATTTCCCAGTTACAGGCAATCCCGTTATCTGGGCGCCCCACTTGGGATCTGTAGCCTGCCGTCGAGTAGGGCACATTTCCAGCACACTGTCATGTGTTGCACTCTCTAAGTCACCTAAGGGTACATGCATTTCCTGGACGATTTACCCACTTGAATTTAACTCTAATTGCGTCCGGATAGCCTGGATGGTCTGCAGGGCTTGTGGCTGTGGAATAATCTCGTTGCACCTTGTTAGTAACTAGGCTTGTGGTAACCCTAGTTAGTTAAAGTATCAAGCCGTACTTATTGCTTGGCCGTGAAATGTTGAATGAAGTTTACCAGTCTATTCTTGTCTTGATTCTATACAAGATTTTTACATAACCTATTTTCTTAATTTATTATACCGATAAATGGTAGGAGAAACCAAGTTCGGTTCAGACGAAGGGTTACAACCCCGGTCCTTGTTTGGTTTACGGGTTGTAACCTGGTTATCTGAATAGTCCCATGGTTATCTCACCGTATATCACATGTCCTGTTTTTCTTTAATTGTTGTCTTTTATTATATATTATTACTCTTGTGCTGATTGCTGGTTTTAGTTCCTAAGTGAAGCCTCCTTTGTGGCACTTGCTCTTTCTGGGGTCTACCCAGCTGGTTTTGTATGGCCAGATACCAGAGCAGCTCCAGAGGATCCACCTGTCTTCCAGCCCGATGGTAACCACCCGGCGTAACCAGGGCAACGAGTGGGTTATTTTTGGCTCTCCCACTCTCTTGTAAATTAATTCTTTTGAGGCGTTTAGCCGCCGAGCAAGTGTTAGCTCGTGTACATTTTTACTTACTATCTGCCTATGGGCTGTAACATGATTGGCAACCTAGGATTGATCATGTATGACTAAACTCTTGCTAGTCCTCACATTTTGTAACGACTAGCTTCATGATCAGCTTGATTTTGTAACGACTAGCTTCATGATCTTGCTATTTGGTGATCTTACATCTTGTAACTCTATTTACTTGCTTGTGATTGAGACACTAGGCTTGTTATTGACCCTAAGGGACTGATGGCTTGTAGATAAACCCTCATATATTTAGACAGCCGTGACCGTATAGTGGAGTGGATTCCATTTCATTATACGTAGCTGGCTATGTCTGCCCCCGCTCTCCAGTATTCTGGTTCTGGGGCGTGACATGGTTTAAGTGGTGGCCCATGCAGGTCATGTAAATCAAGATATGTGAGGGTTTACCGAATAGATGTCTCAATCAGTACTCGCCCTTGATCTCTGCTCGTATCCTCTTGATCCTTGAAAATTCTTGTCCTGATCACATGCTTGTAATCATTGATCTTTCCTGGTCCTTCCTTATTATTCCTATGTCGTCTTCTTCAGCGACATTGAACCTGGACCTGCCGATCAGCAAGGCGGATCACCTTTCGCGGACCAGCAGCAACCAGAAGATCAGGCCCAACACTCAGGAGCAGCCTCCCGAGTCGTACCTACTGAAGGAGAGCCGCCAGTTCAGCCAGTCCAGCCTGTAGAGCCTGATGATGGCACCTTAGTGGGACTCATCAGGACACTGTTAGCCTCCCAAGATCGTCGAGGTGATGCATTGCACCAGGCAGTGGAAGATGCTTTGAACAGAGGCGGTCATCCAAGGAACAGTGCAGCGAACAGTTTCAAGCGCCTGAACCCTCCATTCTTCGATGGCAGTGAAGATGCTATCGCGGCTGACACGTGGCTCCAGGATACTGAAGTCATTCTAGAGGCAGCCAGAACCCCGAAAGATGAGAAGGTGGCCGTTGTGCGCCTACAGTTATTGGATCTTGCCGGCAGCTGGTGGGCAGCACAGGCCGTGGGATTAGTGGCCCCTATTCCATGGGCAGTATTCAGAGAGAGATTCCAGACTAAGTACTTCGATGCGGTGGCTCGGTATGATCTTCAGACCAAGTTCACCAATCTTAAGCAAGGAGGCAGAATGGTCGACGGATATACGGTCGAGTTTTCGAGGCTCAGTCGATTTGCTCCCACTTTGGTGACAACCGAGTTCGACAGAGCCCAGCGGTTCCAACAAGGGCTCCACCTGGAGATTTTGTTAGCAGTCGAGCAGTTTGAGCATCCGACTTTTGATGCAGTGTTGAGAGCAGCTCGGAGGCACGAGTATACCTCCCACAGGATCGTGGACAGGACCGGAGGTCGAAAGCGATCTCACGGCCAGATGACCCAGTCGACAGCACCAGCCCCAGCAGTCAGGGCTTTGACAATTAGAACTCCGAGGCAGGCGGCCTCAGTGATATCGGTCACGTACCCTCAGCAACAGAAGCCGAAGCAGTCTTCCGCAATGGGCTGCACTCATTGTGGGAAGCCAGGACACGTTGTTTTGGAGTGTCGCAGGGCTCAGGGATTGTGCTTAGCTTGTGGAGCACCGCACCACAAGATAGGATCCTGTCCGAATAGGGCAAGTTCATCATCGGCCCAAAATAGTCCTTCTGTAAGGGGACCAGCCCCAGTCCAGCAACAGCAGCAGTATCCATTGCCGAGGTCATTGCCGCCTCAGGCCCAAGTGTTTCAGCAGCAGTACCAGCCTCCGAGGCCATTACCGCCTCAGGCCCTAGCCTTCCAGCTACAGAGACCCCAGCAGTATGCCCAGGTCCAAGCTCAGATCCAGAACCGGCAGAGAGGTTCCTAGCAGGATGTCTTCCCCTTTTCTCGTGCGTTCAATTTCCTTGCTTACATACATGATTGCATGATTGATTGCTTAGTATATCTTGCCTGTGATTAGTATAGCTTGTGGTTGCAATCTCTAGCCTCCTGATTAAATTCCGAGGACGGAATTCTTTTAAGGTAGGTAGAGTTGTAATGTCCATATCTCGTACTACGTATTGGGAATACGTGTACGTATTTCGGGCTCGTATTTTTGGTTTTTCATAATTAGTTAGCCTTGGGTTTTATTTTGCTGTTGCATTAGCATGGTTCATCATGGCATTGGCTTGGTTTGGTTCGGTTTAGTGGGTTTAGTTTGGTTTGGTTTTATGTGGAGAACCACTCCCACCTACCACCACTCCCACCATAAATATCTATCCCACTCTCTCTCTTCCATTTATTACTCATTACTCATTTCTTCTTCTTCATCTTTACTTCTCCACCTACCAGAAGAGAGGGAGAGCCTAGGCAAGTGCATCTTGCTTCATGGAGGAAGTCCATTTTTATTGTTCCATTGTCTTCCTCATGTGTTTCTAACCCACTTTAGTAATTGACATTTTTCATTTCCATGGTTAAATTTTTGTAGATCTAGTTTTGTGGTATTTCTAGTTCCAGGACTTTTGATCCATCAAACTTGCATATTTTGCTAAGTTGATGATCCCATGGTTGCAGAGAATTTTTTTTGGTTCAATTTTGACCTACGAGAAATTTCTGAGCCGCATGGGCATTTTTAACACTCAGCCGCATGGCCTACTAATGCAATAGCAAGCAATTAGTTTGCATGCATTATTTAATGTAATACCAATATTCAGCCGCATGTGGCACTTGGTTGTGGCCGCATGAGCTTGAAATAATAGATGCATTAAATAATGCATGACCCTGGGTCTCCAGCCGCATGCATATTAATACCAATGCATGCAATATTTTAATGATTAGTTTAATGCAAACACGTACACTTAGTACCAGCCGCATAGCATGCATCGCATTAAAAATAATGCTTGCCCTGCCGCATACACTTTGGTTAGAGCATTAAATAATACCTTGCTTGGAATTAAAGGAATGTACTTTGGTTAAAAGCATTAAATAATGCTTTACTACAGGAATGTGCACTGAATGTGTTTTGTTAACGCATTAACATTGAATGTACTTTTGTAAGCAGTTATTAAGGCTTGACTTTCCTAATACTTGTCTTTTCTAAATAAACTTTTTACTTACTCCTCCTAATGCATCCTGGAAAGGAGCCGCATATGGTATATTGTTACTGCAAGGAGCCGCATATGGTATTTTAGTACAATTCCTAAAATGCAATTACCTAAGCATTGTTACTGCTAGGAGCCGCATACACTTGCCAACATACTTGCCATCAACTGTATAATCATTAGTTATTTATTTATTTAATTGTTGTATTTTATGCAAGTAAATGTGAGGGAGAGCCGCATGGCCTTGGCCATTTTAATATTAGTAATTGCACTAATATAGGCTCCCTTCTTCCACTATTTAATACTTTGGCCACGTGGACCATTAATTAGGTAGCTCACGTGATCCTTTTCTTATTGTATTAATTGTGGGGGGTCCCACATAGCTTCCTTTAGTTGACTTGTCTGCTGAAGTGGGAGCTTGCAATTATTGCGGGTCCCACTCTCTTTGTCTTTTCTGGTTGCATAAGAATTTCTTGCTGGCCGTATGGCCCCCCTTCAGCTATTTTCTGGCCGCATATGCCTTGGCTGGCCGCATGGGTGGCTTCCCACTCTCTTGACCGCATGTTTGTTCTCCCACTTTTGGACCACATGGGTCCCACTTTGATTGTTTAAATGTTTTATTTGTTTGAATTGTGGTCAGAATTTCTTCCTACTCCCAATATGAAAGTTGTAGAGTTTCTCCGTGACTTCAAGAATATATATATTATATTATATTATTATTTAATTTGCTCAAGTTTTTTCCTTCTTGATTAATGGCATGACTTGATAGTGACCCGCCGTGGTGCACTCCCGACATGATAACTTGACCTGACAAACTTGGCATGATAATTCTTGATAGTGGCCCGCCGTGGCGCACTCTTGACATAATAAACCTGACATGATAGCTCTCGAAATGCTGTTGTGACGGCTAATACGACATGACAAGATTGAATAACTTGGACACCGTGGACGATTGTGCTTGTACAAATGAACCAGTCTTATCTTGCATCATGTCTAGGACAGGGACCCCTGTGTACCACGGTCAGGGGTACCCACTGAAATCAACTAAGGCTAACAACTAGAATAAATCCAGTAGTCATGAAGAGATTTCCCAGTTACAGGCAATCCCGTTATCTGGGCGCCCCACTTGGGATCTGTAGCCTGCCGTCGAGTAGGGCACATTTCCAGCACACTGTCATGTGTTGCACTCTCTAAGTCACCTAAGGGTACATGCGTTTCCTGGACGATGTACCCACTTTAATTCAACTCTAATTATGTCCGGATAGCCTGGATGGTCTGCAGGGCTTGTGGCTATGGAATAATCTCATTGTACCTTGTTAGTAACTAGGCTTGTGGTAACCCTAGTTAGTTAAAGTATCAAGCCGTACTTATTGCTTGGCCGTGAAATGTTGAATGAAGTTTACCAGTCTATTCTTGTCTTGATTCTATACAAGATTTTTACATAACCTGTTTTCTTAATTTATCATGCCGATAAATGGTGGGAAAAACCAAGTTCGGTTCAGACGAAGGGTTACAACCCCGGTCCTTGTTTGGTTTACGGGTTGTAACCTGGTTATCTGAATAGTCCCATGGTTATCTCACCGTATATCACCTGTCCTGTTTTTTTTAATTGTTGTCTTTTATTATTTATTATTACTCTTGTACTGATTGCTGGTTTTAGTTCCTAAGTGAAGCCTCCTTTGTGGCACTTGCTCTTTCTGGGGTCTGACCCAGCTGGTTTTGTATGGCTAGATACCAGAGAAGCTCCAGAGGATCCACCTGTCTTCCAGCCCGATGGTAACCACCCGACATAACCAGGGCAACGAGTGGGTTATTTTTGGCTCTCCCACTCTCTTGTAAATTAATTCTTTTGAGGCGTTTAGCCGCCGAGCAAGTGTTAGCTCATGTACATTTTTACTTACTATCTGCCTATGGGCTGTAACATGATTGGCAACCTAGGGTTGATCATGTAAGACTAAACTCTTACTAGTCCTCATATTTTGTAACGACTAGCTTCATGATCAGCTGGATATGTAATGTTTGGGACGCCTTACTATTGTATATTTGGTGATCTTACATCTTGTAACTCTATTTACTTGCTTGTGATTGAGACACTAGGCTTGTTATTGACCCTAAGGGACTGATGGCTTGTAGATAAACCCTCATATATCTAGACAGCCGTGACCGTATAGTGGAGTGGATTCCATTTCATTATACGTAGTTGGCTATGTCTGCCCCCGCTCTCCAGTATTCTGGTTCTGGGGCGTGACACACGACCCACCAAAATCCACAATTGGACATGTTGTTGGGTTCGTATCATCAAAACAAATCTGTAGACATGTAGTTTGACGACTTTAGAGACCATAGACTTTGGCACATTTTTCGTTGCAAAGCGGGTCCAACGGCGGACACCATTTTGACCCGAAATTGCCGTTTTGCTCCTGTGGCCAGAATTGGACTTAAGGACAGGCAATTCTAACTAATTTGACTATTCTGAGAATGTTGGCAATGTCTGTTCAGCTTTAGAAGATAGTTGTCATGACTTGGACTTTATGGATTGGCAGTTGACTATATTTTGTTGGATCTGCATGCAACCTCCACGCAAGATACCTTGCCTCCCTTTACAGTTTAATTTCATGTTTATGGTTATCATGTTATTATTGTATTATCATAGATACTCTATTTGCTATAGATTTTATATGATTCATTAGCTTTCTGGTTAACTTGATTTATCTATTTTTTATATATCGTGTTCACCAGTTTATGGTCTTGCTTAACTTGATAGTATAGTTATACTAGACTTGTTTACATCATCCTTACCTGTGTCTTGACATGAGTCATACCTGGTATTACATGTATCATGACTGAGTCGTGTCTTGGAACGAGTATATGTAGTTGAACTGCTATTTCCCTATATCATTTTCCTCAACTAGAGAGTCCACACTCAGAACGAGGATTGATCAGTTGTACCAGAGAGTCCACACTCAGGATGAGGGTTTTTGTTCCTTGGCACCAGAGAGTCCACTCGGGACAAGGGTGTTTGTCTTGATCTGTTTATGTCCGTGAGTCCACACTCGGGATGAGGATGTTGACTTGCACCAGAGAGTCCACACTCGGGACGAGGGTGCCTTGCCGTGAACTAACCAGAGAGTCCACACTCGGGATGAGGGTTAGTGATTAGTTCAAACCTGCGAGTCCACTCGGGGCGAGGGTTTGGTATTTCATTGATCTCGTGTTCATTTGTTCATCCAGCAGTTTAGTTACGTGTAGTTGTTTTTGTATTCTAGTTCATAGTCACCTGTCAGTAGCCACTTGTCGTTAGTCACTTGTTAGCAGTTGGTCATAGTTTCTTGCCATGTTAGTGTCGTTCCTTATTTATATCTTATTTATATTATCATGCATAATTAAACTGCTAGATAGGCATATTTTTATGTATCTTGCTATGTCCCCTGAGGACCTGATGATCTCTTTAGGTTTAGTGATTGCAAGAAGTATTTAGCAGTTCTGGATGGTGGAGTTTTATGACACTTGCGGGTATCAGATGATTACGATATTGCTTGCGAGATTCAGGTACTGATATCATGTTTATTATCCAGCTCGTACTTTTCTTCATTATCATATGATATCCTATTTATTGATTTAGTTTATAGACTCTTGTCATATTCTTTGGAGTCTTATCGGACATTTATGCTAGTGTGCTGCAGACCACGATCCATAGTGTTGATTCATGATTCGTACACTTATTGTGGATTTGAGATATAGATTGTATTGCCATGATTTGGCAGTATACTATAGCCTTGATAGCGTTTACGTATTCGAGTCGGGCTGGAGTCCACATGATACGTAGCTGGCTTGCTCACGTGCTTGCATCCGAAAAGCGGGTACGGGTCGTGACATTAGCAATTCCTCTTGAGCATCTCGTATAATCCCTACTTGTTTATTCAATATTCTAGCCAACTTATAACACAATAGAATTTACCAATTCCAACTCGAGAAATTTTCCACAGTCGACCAAAATTTTCCAATGTATTCCGACATATATATCAAGTTATCTAACGAATCCAGAGTTCCCTTTCAAGTCCATTATTATTTACACCATCAAAATTGATAAAGCTAATAGACACATTTTCATTTTAACACCATGATTCTCATCGATCAAATCTTGTACTCATCATCGTTTGCATCCATACACTTATTTGTGACTCACAAATTTTCTGATTATGATCCATCTTCCAATTGTACCATCAGTCCACTCTAGTAAAATTTCTCATTGTACTCAAATATTTTCTTGTACTGAATAAGCCAACATATTATTATCCCGCATAAGCAACTCTAATTTCCAGCAACATTAATCCCGAGGGTCATTTTCAATTTTTTTTGCTCTCATTGATCTCGACTACATGTACTCTCCCATTCCGTCTTACACTTATTCTCAATTCTAATCTGATTATCCATCAATGAATTTATTCTGACCGTCTCAAGGCACTTCCATCAATTTAAGCATCTCAATATGAATTAACCAACCAATCAAATACAACCAGTTCTAACAATTTTCGACATTCCGAATAAAGGCAACCATGTCTCGAAACCAACATGATCCGTCAGCCCATCCAATATTATAACATCAAATTTTTTAATCTTCATTCTATTCCGAAGTTTACTTCCCGATATATGTCGCTCATTCTGACTATAGCCACGCAACATCAATAGGGACACCCTACGGGTCTCCAACAGTCAACATAGCATTCAGTTAAGTCTCTACGGTCAGCTAATCTAAACTAAACCAGACATTCAGCTAACTCATCTGAGATGGATAGCTATTAGGGACATGTTTGTCTCTTATCTTAGAGGCAATCAACTCTTATCATAGGGACTATATCTTATCTCAGGGACAATCTATGATATGACCAAATTAAGGGACATGAGACACCACCCCAATCTCATAAACTTATTCCCAAACAGAATAACTGAATATCAAAGCTAACAAATCTGAAACTTAGGCAACCAACCGACACTCTAGGCAACCAACCGACATTCTAGGAAACCAATCGACATTCTAGGCAACCAATCGAACCAACCAACATTCTAGGCAACCAACCGACATTCTAGGGTCAAGTCCCGAAGTCATCATATAAAACTTTATCAATCGAACATCCAACTATTCTATTTTTACTTGCATAGATGCGGCATCACTTGCTCAATCCGACTTGTATTTCCATATCTTACTCAAATTACGTATATTCAATCGGCCAACTATTCTAAGTCATAATCCAACATCGTTACTTCAATAGTCTATTATTTACCATCTCTTTCCTTCGGTTTCTTGTGACATATTCAATTTCCATATTTGTAGATCATCTGTACGGTCTGTACTCTTCAATCAATCAATAAGGCAACCATATGACCGTATTTCTTTCGGAAGCATCCTTTATGAATTTTTGCTAGCACCAACATGAACATCTCTTAGAAACTCACGTTAACCATCAATATTTGTTTTTTGCATCATCTCCTTATGATTCCATAAGAAGATTTACTATTCATGCATCGATCCAATCTCTATGGCATATTCATCTAGCATTCGTATCTCGGTCATCTTAGTGGATATGACATAGCTCATTAGCTAAGTTATAATCCAACAATTCTATATTCCACCCAAACGCGTTATTCATGTGACACCTTTATTCACTGATACAGTCAATTACATATCGCTGTACCTCGATACTTATTTCTATTCTAGCCATCAGACTCTCATAAAGAATATCTACTCTTTCATGCACCAAGGGACAAGTGTTCATTCTCTATGCCTCAAAGTAATCAAAAACCGTAACTTGTTAATTTGGAACACGTCAAAAGTCTTTCAAACACAACTGCACATCATGCTAAGATCATCTATTCCTCAAGCCTATTCTCTACTTTTTGGTCGTTGATGCTACTCTTTGCATCTTCTAAATCATCCACAATATTTTGATAAGCTCCTAACATCTCCTTCAATTGTTGATGTCCAATATGTAATTTCGTTTACTCAATTCCAACATCATTCTATATTAGGTCCATATTATTCTTTCAAATCTTTTGAAAGCAACAACCCACCAACGTCACTGAGCATACAATTTTTTTTATCCAACTAATTCAAGTCATCGTCTGAATCTATAACTCGTACCATTCCCAACCAAGGCATTCATTTCATATTTCCAATTCCCATTACCCAACATAATGCTAACCGTCAAAGTCTAGCGATGGTTCATCCGAACACATCAAAATCTTGCAACGGGTTACCCGAACATAATTATTAAGGGACACGCCTAGCCGTCATGTATCAATCATAATCAAAACTATAACTCGATACTACCCAAATATTGGGTAAAGCAATCACTATATTATGAACAGGATCAAGGGTCATTTATCGCTAAGAGGGTATAACTATATACCATTCAGGGCTGAAGCCATACTCGACACAATATTCCCTATTCGTATCAAACCAATATCTATTATCGACTATCCATCCCGTAGTGGCCGTGCCGACCACAAATACCTAGTCAACCCCATCGCATCTAAAATATACTAAGCCAACTCAACATTCTGTCGATTCTCATTCACTGAATTCATGAAAAGTTCATGTTCCAACATACCATGCCATCACCCACTGTACATTGCCATATAACAATTGACTTGTATAAATACTACACTTAAAACATCATGCACAAATTACCAACTTATTATAGTATCGCATCATTGTTATCCGTTTTGGTATCTTTTAAGAATTTATTAAAGCACGCAAATCATAGCCCACATATTTAGTGTTATTGTAAGGAACATCCAGTGAGCAGTCAGGATGATCAACTAATTTTTGGTCAAGAAAACAACTTAGAATTTTGGAAGCAACACTGAATAATCGCGGAAGCACTTTGAGTCAACGTAGAGGCAACTTTGATTTCATCGCAGAAACAGATTTGAGTAATCATAGAGGCAACTTTGATTTCATCGCGGAAGCAACTTTGAATCATAATTGTAACAACTTTAATTTGAAATAATTTGAATAAAAATCCAAGGACGTAAAGTCATGCTCTGATACCATTATATCACACCCCGATCCCGAAGGATAAAAAACTTGCCACTAGGCAAGATGTCGTACAAGTTTAAATCTCACTTGTATAAGCCAAAACTATTACAGTTCCCGGTACTTCTCAGAAGATAACGACAACGCAACAAAATCAAGCAGATAAATTAAAGTCACAACAAGATATGAAGATATATATCTCTTTATTTATTTTCTCAAATGATTACAAGACTTACAGCTAAATACAGAGTTTACAACAAATTTCAAGACTCTTGAATAGCCAACTGAATATACACTCGTCATTTAGGCTTTACAACCGAATATGTCGACTTTGCTTACAATCTCACTGGTTTAATTGAGTTATATTGTTCCATACATTATTTCCCGTATAGCAGAAGACATCATCTTGTAGGAAGAGCTTCTGTGCACCTATCCGAATCATCGATGTCAAGCACAGATCAAACAATTTCCCCCATACACAAGCACCTGCAATATTGCCCACAACGTGGGCAAGTACATCATCAATGTACTGCGAACTGTGCTGGCCCAACTCACCAAAGAAGAAAACACTAAGTAATTATGTTATAGAACATTATTAAAAGTGGTCTTTCTCGTTGCCTTAGGGTCAATTTCATATTCATATCTGACAAAAGTAAACATGCAAATCTCATAGCCAACATAATGTAAACCAATATGGTATCACCCTTTGGTGATTCTTACCCACGATCGTGTAGCCGTTCCTGTACATTTATAATACTTACTCAGCCTGCACAAGACATTGTTAGAAACAATTTCATAATTTAGTATAATTGTCACCGTTCAGGTGATTTCTTACCAATAGCCGACATCCATCCCTATAATTGAGTAATAACTTTCTCTTCCTGCATAAGACATCATTAGCACGTGACCTATCTATATGAAGGTCACTGGAGACACGCTATCGTGGACCATTTTTAGGTATAACAGTGTCCCTTACAGTGCGGGTAGCTAGTCCCACTGAAGGTCCCGTATACCGATGTCATTACGTCGGCACCAATCCTTGTTCTCTCTAGGATGAACAGGGTCCGTGGCCTCAGATTACCATTCAAGAAACTACCTTGTCGACAAGTTGTCCATGACCATACAAATATACGCAACTTATCTATGAAGAATACATATAATGCATGATAAGGAAAAACTAAGTAAATAAGCCACATTTCTCAATAAACCATCATTCTCATTCGTATTGCCATCTTTCTCATTCCACGATTTTGGTGTAATCAAAATTCCATATTGGCGACGGGATAATAACATGTTGTTACCCAATCCCTTTTCTACATCTTTGATACCATATATATTTCCAACTAAAACTCAATGTACTCGCCACCCAGTTCTGGGGACTTAGCATCTGTTTAGCATACATTCATTCGAACATAATTCAAGCATACTCACTGTCCAGTTTTTGGGTCTTATTATCTTTGTTACAATATATTCATTAAGCTAAGGCTCGATATACTCATCGCCCAAGTATTTGGGACTTTTCCTTCACCTGTCAAGTATTTTATTGGAAAGTACGCAAGCCTATAATTCATAAAAATGATTCGAAGCACACAATCGGTAAAATGATTCACAACAATTTTTGGATCATGTGATTAATTATCTTTGATTATCCTTTTCACTTTCATACAACTTGTTATTCAGTAACTCAACGAGTAAACATAGCATACTATCATTTTATTAAGCGTGAAGCTAAAGGATTTTTGAAAGGTTCAATACTACTCATATTTATAAGATGATAGCTGCCATGATCGCATAGCCTTCCAAGCGATCTTTCATATAATCCCAAGTCAAACAAGGCTTCATCGAACCAACCATCCATCATAAGGCATCTTGCGGATCGGGGCATTATATTTTGTGTCGGGAGGGAGAACACTCATGTGGCATGTAGTATTACCTAGCCTTGGACAACTTTCGTGCTTGATGTCCATTTCATGCGTGACTGATAGCATTGTCAATAGACATATCTGATCCCGGTTATGTGTGTGACTGGTAGCATATCATTCTTTGATTTGCCTGTACATGTTTAGCCCCTATATGCTTATTGGTGTTCTATTGCATATGTTTTACATAGCTTGTACATAATTTTAGGTATTTTTCAATTTGCTTGGTATTTACTTGCATTTGCTATTTTATATAATATTGCATCATGTTGTTGAGTACTATTGAGTTACATTTTACTTTGCTCCTTTCATGACTAGATCGTTGACATATTAGACCAGGGCATGTGGACTACATTGTATTTGGATGACAACTCCTAGATGACTCTGGAATAACATGACTCGATTGATTTTGATGTATTAGATGATTTTGATGAGATACATGTGTCAGTTTTATTATTATCGCTTTGAGGATATGATTACAGAATTTTGTCTCCGGAAGAGCTAGCAATTGTATGATGTACTAAAACAGTAAAAGTGGATTCTGTGGTGATTGTGTGTGACTGAGATTTGCATGTACGTTCTAGTTGCCATGATGAATGATCGATATATTTTGTCATTCATAATTCGTGAGGTTTAGACGGCCGACTACCGCTGTCCACGACAGTGTAGGATGGGCGTGATTCGAGTCATACCCGACTATTCGGGAGCGAGTCGTGACAAAACTATAATCCATCGGGTTCCATATTGCTTCTCGTTATCACTGCCGCTCCTCCCCCTGTGCTGAGATGGGTCGCCATTTATTCGACGAGGGTGAATTGGCGGTGGGCACTTGGTTCTTCTTCCATCATTCTCTTAAGGTGAGAGAAGGAAACGGTGGACTATCGGCTTGCTTGGACGCGTGGTGGGTGCCTGGCTCCCAGAAAATGAACCAAGTTGTTATGGGTGCAGTGTGTTATTTTCTTTGGAAGAATAGGAACAAATAACGTTACGAAGGCAAGCAATTTTCCCTAGATCAAATTATTTTGGGGGCTAGATGGAAAACGAAGAATGTTTTGGGCAGTAGCTCGGGGCATTCTTCTACCCCAGAGTTGGTGGTTTTGGGGGCACTGTAGGCGTGCTTTGGGTTTTGGGGGGCAGGTATGCTCCTCGGATGGTTATAGGGTTTTTGCGACCTTCTGGGTTGCATTTTGTACATCTCTCTATTTTGCTTGGATTTTCTTGCTGAATAATAGTTTTCTTTCTCCATGTATATATATATTTTTTGGAATTGCTAGATTTATTTAAAAAAGAGAAAAATGGCAACGAGAGGTAGCCCGAGCGACCTACAAAATCTCCTACATCGGAAGGGCTTCCTGACGGAAAAGACAAAGGAAAGCACAAAAAGCTGGTGTCGGGAGAAATACAAACCACCAATACCAGTAGCCTAACCAGGGCTAACCCGGGGGAAGAGAAAAGTGGTTGGGCCAAGCCCCAAAACTAGAGTCTAGTCAGGAAAATGAGAGCTGAGGAGAACAGCAGACCCTCCCCACGAGACCAAAGCTACGGGGGTCTCTGACGGTTGGCTGGTGGAATCTTGCATTGACCACTGCTGGAACGTAAGTACCGTGGCACCATTGGCACCGATGCCTTCTCGAGTTTGGATGCTAGGTAAGCCTCTTGGTTGGAATGCTCTCTATTCTGTATGCCTTGAGCAGCGTCGATAGCCTATTTTACCTCCAATATTCTGGTCGGTATCGATGTTATGTATTTCGTTTGCTCGATTGGGGATCTAATAACGGCATATTCCTTGACAGCCTCCTCTAGAGAGCTATCTGCAGCAATTTGATCGAAGTAACCACACAGGTAAGCCGGAGAATTCCTAATCTCAGCAAATACAGCCGAGATGGTGGTCGCATCTGACGTTCTAGCTGGAGAGCTGCCGGAGGCTTCATCTTCATCAGTGTCCTCTTCGGCTTCATCTATATCATATTATACTTCAATGATTTGAGCTTCGATATTCTCACGCTCAATCACCTCCACTACTTTTGAATCTTATGGAGGAGACATAGGGTGGGATAGTGAGCATCGTATTAAACTGGCCGGATCTACACCGACTTACTTGTAGGGTGACCCTCTCGGTCTACCGCCTCAGCAAACCCTTTGGTGAACAAGTCCGAAAGGTGAGCCAGCTGGTCCTATTCCCCTCCTCTGACACAGAGTTTGTAAGAGCACTGGCCTCCCAAAACTGCGATAACTCCCTGTCTAGTTCATTTTCGATTCTAGGGGCCTCAGTAAGAGCATGAGCCCCCCGATCAACGTCGAGTATGACATCTTTCGGGGACAAGGGGAGAGCGGGCGAAGCCAATCTAGGAACAAAGTAGTGTTCCTGGGTCTTATCCGTGAGGTTATACTCTTGGGGGTCTACGGGCTGATCCGTGGCTAGGATGTCAATTTTATTGGCAAGGTTTAGGGTAGGGGTTTTGTTGGGTGAGTTAGCACTCTTCAAGGGAGGGGAGACGCTCTCCAGAGATCGGTCCTGACCCCCTGAGCTCCCCGTGCTATTATCAAAGCACAAGTGGGCATTTGGAAGTGGCAGCAGCGGAGGTTTATGACTTTGTTTAGTCGTGAGGGTCTTGGGGTCCATGTGACTTATCTTTTTTTTCGTGCTGGGTTTGTTCTAAAGAAGAGGTCAAACGAGTGGCCTCTCATGCGACAGTATTTATAGTAGATAACATTGTTGTCATATATGATTTATTGGGTATGGGACTTGTTCCCCAGAATGATTTGGATTGATTTTGGTAACTCCTTCGGAAGGTCGAGCTCCATGCACACTTTGGCGTAATTAGATTTAGATAAGTTGCGAGTTTCCTCCGCCATGGCCAAGAAGGTCCCAAAGGAGTCGGCATTTCTCTTCATCGCTGTCGGGACAAAGCAAATGAGTGACAGATTAGAAAATGTGGCCCAGACAAAAATAATAGGCGAGTCTTCCGTCGTGTTGAAAACCTGGGACCACTTGACGATTTTTATGATGTGAGAGTCGACCCTGCCAGTTCCTCTGGTCCGGATAGCTGTGTAGTCGATTTCGGAGGAGAGATGTAGAAGGATATGTTTAGGGACCATCGGAGCCATACTGTAAACAGAGGTAAGCCACCAGGTGGCCACTACTTCTTGGACATGGGAGAGCTTTGGGCATCTGGTGGAAAATTTTAGGACGAAGGTGAATAGGAAGAGTTCTGACAACGAGGATACTTCTTCAACGGAGAAAGGCACCCTAATGTCTTGAGCGTCAAATGACGAGTACTCAAGTTTCGGGAGATCCATGTCTGGGATTATCAGGAATTTCAAAGATTTTTTGTCAGGCTTAAGCAAATCAGCAAAGAATGGGGCAGATAGCGCCATCTTGTCGAGCCCGAAAGGGAGATTTGGGTCAGGGATGTGATGAGAGGTCAGGCGAAGCGCCTTGGGGATTGCTGCCGTGAACGACTCAGAGTCGGAGATGCCCCGAGAGGGAGAGATGCAGCCGGGAACCCTGCACCAACTAATAGATCAGTGGACAGCGCAAGGGCCAACAGAGAGGCACCTAAAGTAATATATGTAGCAGCCACAAAAGTATGCATCCCGACTAGGGGATCATCGCTCCCTGCGCCCACCACAGGACAGGCCTAGGGGGTTAGCAGGGGGGACACGGAGGGGGTGGAACCTCGCACAAGCCAGGATGCGCCGCACGGGCAAGCTTGCCGGTATGGCGCGGAGTGGGAGGGCACGGACACAGAAGAGTGTGCTGGCCTAGGTGGCGTAAGAAGCCCTATACCACCCAGCAAGGGGGGCGCCACCAATCCACTCAACCTGGGAGTGTGCTGCCCTCGGTGGTGCGAAAAGCCCTGCACCAACCAGCAAGGGGGATTTGAATTCGAAAAGAGAGATTTCAAATTCAAAATCAATCCAAGCGGAGGTGGAGAGCGAGAATCTGAGATCATATGGGATGATAAGGTGTCACCAGGGGGTTCCAACAAGAGGAGGCCTGCAGGCAGAGGACCAAGTCCGGCTGCGTCACTCAGAAAGAGGACGTTCGCCTTCTGGAGAGGCACCGACAGCAGATCAGAAGCCGGACCGGGGAAAGAGTCGCCTATCTCCACCAGTGCAAGCTGGTCCGAGGACCATAGCACCCAATTCGGACGAGGCGGGGGAAGGGCCCCTGTGGTAGGATAGGGGACGTCGGTCGAAGGAGACCCGACACAAGGGTTCCCGTCTATGATGGAGCGGATCACGGCGGAGAGCAGGGTGCCACTACTGGGGGACCACCGAGGACAGGACGTCGAAGACGGAGAAAGGCGGGGGCAGTAGGAAGGAACCACTAGCCAGAGGGGAGGAACCAGAAGACGGAGAACGGCACCGCCGATGCTGCCGACGATATCCCGCCGGAAGGCAGAAGCCACGCGCCCAGAACCCCCCCAAATCGCCTGCTAGAGAGCTATAGAACCAACCTGCTTTATATATATATATATACATATATATATATATATATATACATATATATATATATATATATATATATATATATATATATATATATATATATATATATCATACTCGTATTTCCTCTGAGTCTATGGGTTATAAATAAAGTATGATTAGAACTACTATTGCTACTAACAAAATACTAATAGTAGTTGTTCTATATGTCACTCATTCTTTATGTAATGGCCAGTCAAATATGAAAGTTTGTGCCCTATCATGAAAATCATACCTCGTGTCAAGCATGTGTCAAGGTGATATAATATATGAGAATATATTACAAATAAAGGTATTCAACTAGCAACTAAGTCAATATGCATATAAATGAGCAAAACAAAATTCTACATATACTATCGATCGTACCCAAGTCTATCTTTGACGCGCAAGATAGATATTGTGTAAAAGAAGTAATCAATCAGGATTATGAATTTAATGTATAGAATAATATAAAATAGACAACAAACAATGGAAAGGTATTTGCTTGAAAGTTGGGCAAAGATCCGACTGCAAACATGACATATAATCAATAGCACAAAAATAGAATCTAAGTAATCGTCACCTGATGCTGAAATAATCATAACCAATGTGTCTAAAATGGGTGATATAGTAAGAAAAGTATAGCCATAAGTTCAATTTGGATAAAGGAAAAAAATAAGCAGTTTCAGGTCAAAATAGGGTATATATGTGGGCCCACATGGTACTAGTTTAGGTCAAACTTAATGGAAGTCACCTCTGACTTCTTCTTTTCTACCATCTTATTCCCTGCCATGACGACTGTAAAATATGTAACTGGACTTCCGTCTAACCAATATAATTTTGTAATATATGCCCCTTCATGACCGCCAAATTCTCCTTCACTAAGTAAACCGGCTTGGCTAACGAACTTACATCATGTTGTGACCAACACGCCAAATGAGAAAAAAATTCTAAATATGGAACGTGTCTCATGTTCACAAGTGTTTATATCACCTTAATGAACATTTGAAAATTGATGTTTCCTATTCTAATAGCCTCACAAGATGCATCATTACCATGAGAACACCACCACCATCCAGCTTCTTATAATAGGTGCAAAACCAGCCACTTTTTAAACACATATAAAAGGAGCACCCAGAGTCAAGAATTCAAGCCATGGAGAAATTATCCTTCCTGCTATGTAGTACATGCATATCATATATGAACTCCTTGGCTTCCGTAGCAACTTGACCCTTACCTTCTGAACTGACGCTTTTACCTTTCTTCGCAACATTTTATTTTGGACAATTCCCCTTCATGTTCCCCTCTTGTCCTACTAATTTGGAGTTCCCTTCTGCTTTTGCCTCCAACCTTATTCTTCGACCTTTTCCCTTCATTGGCAAACAACCCTTGTGACTCCTCGACTAGATCTGGCCTCTTTATAATTTTATTATTAAGAAGAGTAGTAGTTAACTCCTCCATCTTGTAAAACCCCAAAATTTTGTGGATTTTTATTAGTAGTTACTTTGGCTTAAATTAAATTTTAGTATTCTAAATCTTTTTTAAAAAAAATTTATTTATCTATTTTTGTTGTATAATAATAATAGATATTTCTATTTAATATATATATATATATATATATATATATATATATATATATATATATATATATATATATATATATATATATTTACGAAGCATTTATTTTTATATATTATTAGGGTTAAGAATTTTTCCCAAGTATTTTAAAGATTAAATATAAAGAATATTTTCTAGATAATAAATACAAAATATTCCTTAGTATATAATATATTTTTATAATCTTTTTCTAAATCATTTTAGTATACATTTTGAATACTATGATGTATATATAGGTGTATTAAATATTAGACAATCATATATAAATAGATAATGGTTATTCATATATTAGATATAATTACCTATATCTATATATATAGTTAGTTTGCTTGGATACTTGTTTAAAAAAAAAGGAAAAGAAACAAAAAAAGAAACAAAAAAAAAACCGCTACTGTACCTTTCTTCTAGGGCCGAGCCCGACTCTGCTCGCGTAAGTCCAAAGCTAACTCTCGTTAGCTCTTTTTTTTTTTGAATGAATCTACTGTTCATTCTCTTCACATCCCGAGCCGCGAGCATTGCTCGATAGATAGAAATCCGATTTTTGAAACTTCTCCAAATCTATACGAAATCTTTTCAAATTTTTTTGTGCAATCCTAGTATGATTCTCTACTGGATTACACTAAATCTTGGAGTATTTCAATTCGAGAAAAATTGAAATAAATTTGACTAAATATATAGATGTATATAGACCGATAGACTCCTCCCCAACCCTCTCTCCTCGACTACGATTCGGGAAGGCTTGCCACAACCCCCTGTCTCCCACGCACACTTCTGACAACCTACAGTCGCGCGCCACCGGCCGGAGTTGTCGCAGCCACCACGCGCATAAAAGGAGCTGCTGTCGCCGTGCTGCAAACACCGTCAGGTATGCATGTTCGTCGATGTTTTTCTCCATCTAGGTTAAATCGTTTTTGCCTCCATAAGTTCCTACGAATAGAGGACATAACCATCTAAATACCCTGACAAATAGTTCGTATTTAACTGATTCGAATTCATTGAGAAATCGAACCAAAATCAAGCCGAGAACTCAATTTCTCGAAAAACAGGGAACGAGTAAACCAATCCAAAGTGCTGTTTTGGAAGGCCCTTTCTGGCCAAGCCATCGACCAAATTAAAAATCTAATTGAACAACCTAGAAGTCAACCCATTGGGCTACAGAACCCACTTCGTAGATTCTGATTTCTTCGACTGAGCACCAAGAAACCTGATTTCGAAAATTAGAAAAATATTGCTTTTCAAAACAGAAATTTATGAAAATCCCCCGATACGACGTGCGCCCCGACAAACCGGACGACATGGTCACACACTATACGCATCGAAAGACGCGTATGAACGTTGCCGACGTGTGGGAACTGACGGAACTCAGTTTCGTCGCGTGTGCGCGACGAAATCAACGCGTATCCGTCACGATACCCCCGTATCGACACTTTGCAAACTTGACCATAACTTTGTACACGTTCGTCAAATAGAGACGAAACTTGCGTCAACAGGACCAAATCGAAATTCTGGTCCCGCATGCCAAGTTTGGTCCAATTCTGAGAAGGTTGATCGGAACGCCAAAATTGGCAGGCCCGCGACCCGATCCAACGGGCGATTTTGTGCACGGCTCATCGAATCCAAAATTGGACATACCGTTGAGTTCCTCTCCTCAAACTGAACCCGTAGACATGTAGTTTGACGACTTTAGAGACCATAGAATTTGGGACGCGTTTCGGTGCAAAGCGGGTCCAACGACGGACATCGTTTTATTCCGAAATTACGATTTTGCCCCTGTTCCAGAATTGGACTTTTGGACAGGCATTTCCTTGGTATATCTTTTTTAACGAGATCATTTTTGATGTTTGTTTCAGCGTATGGAGTCATCTGTGATTTGTGAGTTTTGGTGTTGACACTTGTTACTCTTGGATTGCCCTTCTCGCACCGCAGGCAAGTATACCTTGCTGTGATTTCTGATTATGCATATTTATTTCAGTATGTTTATTTATTTATTTTATATTCATTTTTTTAAACTGTGCGTCCAAGTCACACTTGGTTGCAAGCGACTATATTAGTCGTTCTTTTCGTTTCTTTTCTTTTATTTATGCATATCTACCTAGAGTTAAGAGACGACCTCATGTGTATGAAGTATTCCATGCTTCATTGGCCCTGACACTTGTGTATCACGAGTCACGAGTCTCATATAGATCTCGGACGTACGTATCGACTGGCCATCGGTACGCACATGCCGTGCGATAGGCAATAACTGCTAATAGTTATGGTTGTCTAGAAGACTTAGCAGTTATTAGGAATGACGTGATGTGGATACAGCACGTGTAGTGCATGGGATGGGAGGAGACAGTTATTAGGCGCAGGGGCTTTCACTTATTTACTTTTCTCTGGATGCCCTTAGTGACTCAGTCGAGTGCTAATGGGCCGTGCATTTACTTTTCTCTAGCTGCCGTTAGTGAGTCACCCAAGAGCTAGTGGCCGTGCATTTATCTTTCTCTAGACGCCCCTTAGTTCTCGCTCGAGTGCTAATGGGCCGTGCATTTACTTTCTCTAGACGCCACTAGTGCCTTGGTTGAAACGCTAACGCGCCGTGTTTCTAGCTTAGAAAGGCCCCTGTGTGGAACGTTGTCTTCTAATTGCATTTTCACATAGACGGTTAGGTAGCCCAGTTGTTGTTTATATTTCAGTTATTGTAGCATGTTTTTCTGTATCTTGTTACATCCTTCTGAGGACCTGGTGATCTCTCCAGGATTAGACGAGCAGGACTATCTCGAGGAGTACAGTGCAGCATTGGATCCATCATACATCGGTGACGAGGCATCTCCTGCTCATACTTAGTTTTTACTCTTTATATTCTGCGACCATGTATTGGACATCTTTTATATTTCCTTTCTTGTTATTTGAGGAGGTTGGACTCTTTTTTATTTGAGACTATTTTCAGAGCTGTTTGGAGTGGGTATGTCCACCCGGCTATATTTTGACATCATCATTTATCTTATTTAGTAGACTTTATTATATTCTCTGCGTTGAGCTGTGGATGAGATTTAGTTATATTATTGTGGCTTATCATGTGTTATTACTACAGCTTATGTACCAATACGGAGATTACCACATATTGGTGTATTCTTCGTATAAGTACAGCTGGCATGTACGTATTCCTAGTCCTACGTATTTTGGGACTGGGACGTTACATATTTTTGTGGTGGCCCATGCAGGTCAATATAAATTGTTTGGTTACTTCACCATACCAAGCAAGCCTGCATGTATGAATAGAGTTTAGGAATCTCATCCATATGCTAAATCGTCTTCTTTGATTTCAAATTTCGGATTCTCGATTTGCTGCTTGTCTTGCATCTAGCTTGATCTCGTTCTAACGTAATCTTTGTTTTCGTGCCAATAGGATGAATCTTCGTAGTGGTCGCTCTACTCCCCTTGCCATTACTAACGGGAACCCTACTGCTCAAGAAGGACCAGTAGGTCAGCCACCCCTGTCCCCTACCACTCCAGCACCATCCGGACTGCAGCCTGTGATGACACTACCCACTACTCAACAGCAAGCCTCGGATCCCCAAGGAGGACAGACAGGCCCCGAAAACCTTATATCTCGAGAAGAGTACCTGCCACCCCCGCCACCCTATCCACCTCAGTTTCCACCACATATTCCATCCCCATATCCACTTTAATATCCACCTCCCTATCCACCATCATATTCACCACAGCAGCCTCCACAGCATCCACCATCAAATCTACCCCAGTACCCTCCGTAGTATCCGCCCCAATATCCTCCACACTACCCCCATCCATATCATTCATATCCCCCGCAGTATGGACCACAGTTTATGCCTCATATGCCATACATGCTTCCGCAGCAGCCCATGCCTCAGGCTAGCGGGACTACACCGATCAGATCCTCCAGAGCTTAGTACAGCCTCAGATGCAGCAGAGTGAGACTATTAGGAGGAGTTTGGAGACAGCACTGACCCGAGCACCCCAAGCCTCTGCGGGTACTATCGAAGGGTTCTGCAACATGAATCCTCCGCACTTCAAGGGCACTGAAGACGTCATTGGGATCACCAATTGGCTGGTTAAGACAGAAAATCTCCTGAAGGCTTCAGAGTTAGCTACAGATCTATGGATGACGGCAGTGAAGTTACAGCTGGAAGGAAATGCTTATGATTGGTGGGCTGCAGAGGAAAGACGACTAGGACTTGATCAAACATGGGAGGAGTTCAAAGAGCTATTCAATAAGAAGTATTTCTCCGATACTGCCAAGGACACACTTTATGACCAGTTCCAACACTTAGAGCAAGGAAGCATGACAGTTGATGAATATGATGCCGAGTTCAGCCGGTTGAGTCGTTTTGCTCCCGGATTAGTTTCGACGGAGTTGGAGAAGGCCAAGAGGTTTCATAAAGGCTTGAGCATAGAGCTGCAGAGATACACTAGTTCGGAGTCGCGAGTTTCACAGGCAGCCGTCTTGGCAGAGGCTAGGACTCAGGAGGCAATAAACAAAAAGACACCAAGTCGGCGATCAACAACCATAGTTGGACCAGCTAAAGATACTCAAGTAGGACCAATGAAGCGACCCCTAGCACACCAACAACATCAATTGCAGAGGGCAGGACCATATCAGGTACAGGAGAAGGTTATATGCCACTATTGTGGCAAGATGGGTCATGTTCAGAGAGATTTCCGGCGTCATCTAGGGCATTGCTTAGCTTGTGGTTCTAGTCAGCATCATGCCAAAGATTGTCCCCAGCGGAGAACCACTGTGACGCAACAGACGCCAAGGCCAGCAGCAATTGAAAACCCAAGGGGCAACCAAAACATGGGTCAGGCGTTCAACATGATAGCGACAGGACCACCAAACCAAGGAGCCATAGAGACAGGTATGACGTCCTAGTTAAATTTACAATCGCATGACCTTGATCATAGAATGACTTAGAAATTTTATGATATAAACCTTGTTAGAGATAGAAACATGTGGGTATCCTATATAGTAGTAATCACACCAGTAACCCTTGTCAGCACCATAGATAGTTCCACTTCCTCGGTTCGCATGTCCTCGTAGTGCCGTACTAAAATGGAGCAGTGGGAGGACGACATACACAACTGTATATCTCTTTTACACAAAAATCGTAACACGACCTTCGCGTTCTATTCCTTCTCCATCTTGCTCTTCGTTTCCCTCAATCGTGCGTTATTTCTAATTTCGAGGACGAAATTCTTATAAGTTGGGTAGGATGTAAAACCCCAAAATTTTGTGGATTTTATTAGTAGTTATTTTGGCTTAAATTAAATTTTAGTATTCTAAATCTTTTTTTTAAAAATTTTATTTATCTATTTTTATTGTATAATAATAATAGATATTTCTATTATATATATATATATATATATATATATATATATATATATATATATATATATATATATATATATGTATATATTTTTTTACGAAGCATTTATTTTTATATATTTTTAGGGTTAAGAATTTTTCCCAAGTATTTTAAAGATTAAATATAAAGAATATTTTCTAGATAATAAATACAAAATATTCCTTTGTATATAATATATTTTTATAATCTTTTTCTAAATCATTTTAGTATACATTTTGAATACTAGGATGTATATATAGGTGTATTAAATATTAGACAATCATATATAAATAGATAATGGTTATTCATATATAGATATAATTACCTATATCTTGTTGGTGCTTTATTTACATGGAGAGAGCTTGCTCTCAACATGCCTTGTAAAATTTTAGTCCCACATTGGAAAAGCACCATGAGTTATCTCAACATATATACTTGGGTGTGTTGTTGAGATATGCACATGGGGTGGTGACCCTAAGGAGGGAACCATGTGGGTGATTTTACTAGGAGGTAAAAATAAGGCTCCAAGGATTAAGCATTAATGCTTTTGTCATTCTCTTGGATTAATTCCACTTGGAGCTAAGCCCCAAAGGGGCTTAGCGACTCGGACTCGGACTCGGACTCGGACTCGGACTCGGGCTCGGGCTCATGGGCTCATGAGGCGTAATGTGGCGTTTAGTTGGCGCACTTTGCACTTAGCACGTCAGCAGTCATGCGGTCTTTATGCGGCTCATATGCGGCCATGCGGTCTTATGCGGCATGCGGCTCATATGCGGCTCATGCGGCCATGCGGTTCATGCGGCCATACGGCTCATGCGGCCATGCGGCTCATGCGGTCCATGCGGTCCATGCGGCTCATGCGGCTCATGCGGTCCATGCGGCTCATGCGGTCCATGCGGCTCATGCGGTTCATGCGGTCCATGCGGTCCATACGGCCCAAGCGGTCCATGCGGCCAGGCTGCTGCTGCTGCTGCCGTATGGAGGGCTACGCTGACTGTGCATATTTCAAATCGGTTATGGAAAGGGTGAATCAATGCGATTAATTCAGATCCTATCTTTGTGGGATTTGAATTAATTTCGTTACTAACTTTGTGGGATTTGAATTAATTCAGTTCCTATCTTTGTGGGATTAGAATTAATTCGTTGCTATCTTTTTGTGATTTGATTCAATCTTTCCATAACTGAAGAGGTGGCTAGGGTTTCCACCCTCTCTCTATATATACTCTCTTCTGGCCTCCTTTGTGGGTACTACGAAAATACAAGTCAGAAAAGGAGAAAGAGAGAGAGCTGCTGCCGCCATTGCAAGTCCATCCGAGGAGTCAGAACAGAGGTGACATCGAGCGTTCCACAAGTTATTCAACTTACTGGTTCCTGGAAGCAGATCATGTGGGGCGAATCTTGCTTTGAGCAACGGTGTTTTGACACCCCAGCATTGTTCTTCTTCTCATCTCTCTCAAGTTTTATTGTAACTCGTTCTGTCCCAATTGTAACACGTTTGCAAGGAAGAACGAGAGATCTTCTCTTCTCTTTTTCCCTCCTTCAGATTGTAATTTGGCTATTTGTTTTTTGTATACCATCGTAGATCTTGAGTTTGCTCTCTGCAAAGTTTTGTGGGATATCTCAGATCTCGATTGCATCTGTTTTTCCATCTTTGATCAAGCCCCGGGACTAACAATCTCAAAGCAAGATCCGTACAGATGGAAAACATTAATGCTTCGTTCCTCCAATCGGACTTCTGCAAGTTGGAAAAGTTCGATGGAGAGCACTATCAAGTTTGGAAGAGAAAGGTATACCTAACTCTTCAACTGAAAGATGCTGATCATGTTCTGTTGGAGGAAGAACCCTCTGTTCCAGACACTGGATCTACTGTCGCCATCAACGCGGCTACCAAACTCCAGGCCAAGTGGAGAAGGGAAAATAGCATCTGCAGACTTCTCATCCTGAATGCTATGGAGGACTCCCTGGCAGAATCCTACTCAAAGAAGGAACTTGCCAGAGACATATGGGAGTCTGTGGAAAATTTGTATAAAGAAGACAAGAACAGGAGCAAAATGTTTGTGGTTGAAAAATATCACAAATTGCTCTTTGAGGACGAAAAGTCCATGCTGCCACAGGTGAAGGAATTTCTGAAGCTGCGTCAGAAGCTGGAAGACGAAGAGATGCCCCTTTCCGACAAGTTTGTCGTCGGAGGGATCGTCTCAAAACTTCCTGCTGGATGGAGTACCTTCTATGCAAGGATGCACAGAAAGAAGCTAGACATTAGCTTGGGAGATCTACTTCAAGAGATCCATGTTGAGGACGAGATGCGTTCTCAACAGAAGATGGACACTCTGTCCAAACAGTTGGCTAAAGCCAATCTTGTGCAGACGAGAGATTCCAAGGGGAAGCAGGCGGCTTCTCATCCCAAGAAGAAGCACTTCACTAATCTGAAAGTGAAGGGTCCTTCATTCAAGCAACAGAAGACTAAGTCCCACGTGACTTGTTACAATTGTGGCAAGAAAGGCCACTACAAGAGTGAATGCAGATCTAAGCCTAAACAATCAGAGAAAGGTGAGCCTAATAAGGTTTCATTGGTTTCTAACATTGTTGCTATGATCGGACAGGTCACAACTGTGGGGGTTGACTCTGACTGGTGGATAGACACTGGTGCGACTTGCCATGTCTGTTCTGACAAGAAATGGTTCGTCACGTACCAGCCGATATCTGAGAAGGTTGTCATGGCGAACCAGGCCCAAACTGAAGTTCTGGGGATTGGGACTGTGGAGCTGAAACTCACTTCTGGGAACACTCTGACGCTTCAAGGTGTGAAGCATGTTCCTGCGATTGCCAAGAACCTGATATCTGGGAGCCTGCTCTACAACGCAGGCTTGAGGATGGACATCAACGCTGGTCAGATGGTTATGTCCAAGAAGGGAACATACTTCGGGAAGGCTTATCAAACCGAAGGAATGTTTAAAATTCAACTTGTCAGCCAGTTTGATGACATTAATGCAGTTACATTTTCTGATTATTCTCTTGAGTTGTGGCATAATAGACTAGGACATGTTCATTGTAAAAGAATCAACAAAATGTCTAGTCTAGGACTTATCTCCAAATGTGGGGGTAAGGTGGAGAAGTGTGAAGTGTGTGCTCAGACGAAGATCACAAGAAAACCCTTTCATCTGGTCAATCGAAGCACAGATCTTCTGGAGTTGGTGCACTCCGATATCTGTGACTTCAAACATTTCTTCACAAAGGCCGAGATGAAGTATTTCATAACCTTCATCGACGACTTCTCAAAATACACGTTCGTCTACTTGCTCAAGTCCAAAGACGAAGCTTTCGAGAAGTTCAGAGAGTTCAGGACCGAGGCTGAACGGCAGACTGGACAACAACTCAAGAGGCTGAGAAGTGATCGAGGTGGGGAGTACAGGTCTCATGAATTCGCATCGTTCTGTAAAGAACATGGAATCATATGCGAGACTACTGCTCCATATTCTCCTCAATCCAACGGAGTAGCAGAGAGGAAGAACCGGACATTAACAGAAATGATGAATTCCATGCTGCTCACTGCAGGTCTTCCAAAATGCTACTGGGGAGAAGCTGCATTAACGGCCACTTTCATTCTGAATAGAGTGCCATATGCAACTTCGGAAGTAACTCCTCATGAACTCTGGTTCAAAGTCAGACCAAACTTGAATGTCATTCGAGTGTGGGGGTGTCTGGCGTATGTGAAGCTTCCAGATCTGAAGATTCAGAAGCTGGAGACAAGGACTACGAAGGCGATCTTCTTGGGGTATGCCGAGAAGAGTGATGCTCGGAGATTTCTTGATATTGAATCAAATCATATCATCGAATCTCGCGATGCTGAATACTTTGAAGACAAGTTTGCTAAAGACAAAAACATTGTTCTTTCGGACATTCCGGAAAATGATGTAGGTGCAAATGAGACTGAAATCTCATACGAGCCAGTAGTCCAAGAAGAAGCTGTTGTTGATGAAACAACTCTTGTACCAGAACTCACAGAGCCGTCAGCTAAGCGAGCGAGGAGATCGAAAGATTTTGGAGATGACTTTGTCATCTATCATGTGGAAGCAGATCCGCTTACCTATGATGAGGCGATGAAGACCAGAGATGCTATCTTCTGGAAGGAGGCAGTGAATGACGAGTTTGACTCTATCACCTCCAATAACACATGGGTGTTGGTAGATCTACCTGAAGGAGAAAAGCCTATTGGATGTAAATGGATCTTCAAGAAGAAGATGAAGGCAGATGGAACTATTGACAAGTTCAAGGCCAGGCTGGTCGCCAAGGGATTTTCTCAGAAACAGGGGATAGACTACTTCGGCACGTACGCTCCAGTAGCTCGGATGACCACCATCAGGATGTTAATCGCTCTAGCAGCTATACATAAGTTGGTGATACATCAGATGGATGTAAAGACAGCGTTCCTGAATGGGGAGCTGACCGAAGAGATTTACATGCAACAGCCAGATGGATTTGTCGTCAAAGGTCTTGAAGACAAAGTCTGCAAGTTGGTGAAATCATTATATGGTTTGAAGCAAGCTCCCAAGATATGGCATGAGAAGTTTGACAAAGTTATTAGGTCAAACGGCTACAGAGTCAGCGAGACGGACAAATGTGTTTACACAAAGTTCGCTGATAGAAGAGGAGTCATCGTTTGTCTGTACGTGGACGACATGCTAATCCTAGGTACGGATATAGGCTGTGTCACAGAGACAAAGAAGTTCCTCTTAACCAAGTTCAGTATGAAGGACTTAGGGGATGCAGATGTCATCTTGGGCATAAAGATCATCCGGACAGACACCGGAGTAGCGCTGTCACAATCTCACTATATTGAGAAGATGCTCATAAGCTATGGGTATAAGGATCTTCCAGGGATCGATACGCCATACAGGTGTGATCAGAAGCTGAAGCCAAACTCGAGGGAAAGCGTCAGGCAGCTGGAGTATTCTAGCGTTATCGGAAGTTTGATGTACGCAACCACTGCCACAAGGCCTGACATAGCTTTCGCCGTAGGAATGCTGAGTCGGTTCACAAGCAACCCAGGGGTTGAGCACTGGAAAGCTGTGAAGCGGGTGATGAGATATCTCAAGAAAACTCAGACATATGCACTGCACTACAACGGGTATCCGACAGTAGTGGAAGGCTTCAGTGATGCTAGCTGGTGTTCAGAGGTAGAAAGCGAGAGATCCACAGGTGGATATGTCTTTTCTTTGGGTGGAGCTGCTATATCGTGGAAGTCGAAGAAGCAGACTATACTCTCTCGTTCCTCCATGGAATCTGAATTCTATGCACTTGAAACTGCAGCAGATGAAGCAGAATGGCTTCGGGAGCTCATGTATGATCTTCCAGTGGTTGGGGCTCAGATACCGGCGATACCGATATACTGTGACAACCAGGCGACTGCGGCAGTAGCATCAAATGATCTCTTCAACGGAAAGAAGAGGACTGTGCGGTTGAAGTACAGGACAGTACACGATCTTATCAAAAGAGGTGTAATTGCAGTGGTTGATGTTCGGAGTCAGGAGAACCTGGCAGATCCGTTCACAAAGGGCCTCAAGCGCCAGTTGGTCGATGACACAGCTTGTAAAATGGGCTTGAAGGCATTCTGATAGTGTGTCTTTGTAATCCTACCATAAAGTTTTATGCTATTAGTTCAAAAAAAAATCTACTAGGCATCTAACTTTTGGTTCAAAGGAGGATCACTGACTGGGAAACTATCAGGTAACAGTGGGTACTTGTTCTCTGGAACATGGAAGGGATACGGACCCATAACCACTGTTGTCTACTATGTATTTTTCTGCGAAAAAATAGATCCTGTGGAAGGTTGGCTTAAACGCCTTAATGAGTTCTCAGGCAGAGTGAATGTCTGGTGTGCTTTACAGGAAGCACGGTAGAGCAGCACTACAAGGAGTGAATCTCCATGCTACAGTGGGGTGACTCCACCATGAGGTTCCCAGGTAGGGGTAATGCCTCGGCTTTGCAAGCCAAGTCACAGCGGCGTAGCACCGCAAATAGGCAGGTAGCCTAATGCTGTATGACGTAATTAAAGAGTTGTAGACAGCACTACAAAGGGGAGGATGGCCCCATGTTACAGTGGCACGACACCACGATGAGGTACCCAGGTAGGGGTAAAGCCTCGGTATTGCAAGCCATGTCGTTGCGGCGTAACACCGCAAGAAAGCCTTAGGCTTCATGCTGGGTAGTTTGGCACTACAAAGAGGCTTGTGACCTCATGCTACAGTAGTATGACACTACGATGTGGTTCCCAGGTAGGGGTAATGCCTCGGCTTCAGGCCATGTCATAGCAGCGTAGCACCGCAAGGAAGCGCAAGGCTTCATGCCATATCTCTTTAATAAAGAACTCACCTATAGTGTATAAAAAGAGATATCAGGCCGTCTCTTGAGGGTAAACTTGTAGACGCCCAAAATTATACACTGAAACCAGGCTGGCACAGGGCCTTTAATGTGCAGCCAGAAGCACACGTAACTACACTTTGTGAGTGGGAAGAATTACAATTGTGGTGCAGAATTCAAGGCTTAGTCCATTCTTGTATCACATTGTTATTTAACCCATGCGGAAAGATTCAAGTCGTCAGCGACATCTATCCTAATGCAAAATGGACAGTTACTGTGGGGAACGCTCAACCCTGGACACATATATATGTTGTGATATGTGGGGGATTGTTGGTGCTTTATTTACATGGAGAGAGCTTGCTCTCAACATGCCTTGTAAAATTTTAGTCCCATATTGGAAAAGCACCATGAGTTATCTCAACATATATACTTGGGTGTGTTGTTGAGATATGCACATGGGGTGGTGACCCTAAGGAGGGAACCATGTGGGTGATTTTACTAGAAGGTAAAAATAAGGCTCCAAGGATTAAGCATTAATGCTTTTGTCATTCTCTTGGATTAATTCCACTTGGAGCTAAGCCCCAAAGGGGCTTAGCGACTCGGACTCGGACTCGGACTCGGACTCGGGCTCGGGCTCATGGGCTCATGAGGCGTAATGTGGCGTTTTGTTGGCACAATTTGCACTTAGCACGTCAGCAGTCATGCGGTCTTTATGCGGCTCATATGCGGCCATGCGGTCTTATGCGGCATGCGGCTCATATGCGGCTCATGCGGCCATGCGGTTCATACGGCCATGCGGCTCATGCGGCCATGCGGCTCATGCGGTCCATGCGGTCCATGCGGTTCATGCGGCTCATGCGGCTCATGCGGTCCATGCGGCTCATGCGGTTCATGCGGTCCATGCGGCTCATGCGGTTTATGCGGTCCATGCGGTCCATGCGGCCCAAGCGGTCCATGCGGCCCAAGCGGTCCAAGCGGCCAGGCTGCTGCTGCTGCTGCCGCATGGAGGACTACGCTGACTGTGCAGATTTCAAATCGGTTATGGAAAGGGTGAATCAATACGATTAATTCAGATCCTATCTTTGTGGGATTTGAATTAATTTCGTTACTATCTTTGTGGGATTTGAATTAATTCAGTTCCTATCTTTGTGGGATTAGAATTAATTCGTTGCTATCTTTTTGTGATTTGATTCAATCTTTCCATAACTGAAGAGGCGGCTAGGGTTTCCACCCTCTCTCTATATATACTCTCTTCTGGCCTCCTTTGTGGGTACTACGAAAATACAAGTCAGAAAAGGAGAAAGAGAGAGAGCTGCTGCCGCCATTGCAAGTCCATCCGAGGAGTCAGAACAGAGGTGACATCGAGCGTTCCACAAGTTATTCAACTTGCTGGTTCCTGGAAGCAGATCGTGTGGGGCGAATCTTGCTTTGAGCAACGGTGTTTTGACACCCCAGCATTGTTCTTCTTCTCATCTCTCTCTAGTTTTATTGTAACTCGTTCTGTCCCAATTGCAACACGTTTGCAAGGAAGAACGAAAGATCTTCTCTTCTCTTTTTCCCTCCTTCAGATTGTAATTTGGCTATTTTTTTTTTTTATACCATCGTAGATCTTGAGTTTGCTCTCTGCAAAGTTTTGTGGGACATCTCAGATCTCGATTGCATCTGTTTTTCCATCTTTGATCAAGCCCTGGGACTAACATATCTATATATAGTAAGTTTGCTTGGATACTTTTTTAAAAAAAAGAAAGGAAAAGAAAAAAGAAAAAGAAAAAAAAAATCGCTACTGTACCTTTCTTCTAGGGCCGAGCCCGACTCTGCTCGCGTAAGTCCAAAGCTAACTCTCGTTAGCTTCTTTTTTTTATTTTTTATTTTTTTTATTGAACCTACTGTTCATTCTCTTCACAGCCCGAGCCGCGAGCATTGTTCGATAGATAGGAATCCAATTTTTGAAACTTCTCCAAATCTATACGAAATCTTTTCAAATTTTTTTTGTGCAATCCTAGTATGATTCTCTACAGGATTACACTAAAACTTGGAGTATTTCAATTCGAGAAAAATTGATATAAATTCGACTATATATATATATATATATATATATATATATATATATATATATATATATATTTATATATATATATATATATATATATAGACCGATAGACTCCTCCCCAACCCTCTCTCCTCGACTTCGATTCGGGAAGGCTCGCCACAACCCCCTGCCTCCCGCGCACACTTCTGACCACCTACAGTCGCGCGCCACCGGCCGGAGTTGTCGCAGCCACCACGCGCGCAGAAGGAGTTGCTGTCGCCGTGCTGCAAACACCGTCAGGTATGCATGTTCGTCGCTGTTTTTCTCCATCTAGGTTAAATCGTTTTTGCCTCCATAAGTTCCTACGAATAGAGGACATAACCATCTAAATACCCTGACAAATAGTTCGTATTTAACTGATTCAAATTCATTGAGAAATTGAACCAAAATCAGGCCGAGAACTCAATTTTTCGAAAAATAGGGAACGAGTAAACCAATCCAAAGTGCTGTTTTGGATGACCCTTTCTGGCCAAGCCATCGACCAAATTAAAAATCTAATTGAACAACCTAGAAGTCAACCCATAGGGCTACAGAACCCACTTCGTAGATTCTGATTTCTTCGACTGAGCACCAAGAAAACTGATTTCGAAAATTTAGAAAAATATTGCTTTTCAAAACAGAAATTTGTGAAAATCCCCCGATACGACGTGCGCCCCGACAAACCGGGCGACGTGATCGCGCACTATACGCATCGAAAGATGCGTATGAACGTTGCCGACGTGTGGGAACTGACGGAACTCAGTTTCGTCGCGTGTGCGCGACGAAATCAACACGTATCCGTCAAGATACCCCCGTATCGACACTTTGCAAACTTGACCATAACTTTGTGCACGTTCGTCAAATCGAGACGAAACTTGCGTCAACAGGTCTGAATCAAAATTCTGGTCCTGCATGCCAAGTTTGGTCCGATTCTGAGAAGGTTGATCGGAATGCCAAAATTGGCGGGCCCGCGACCCGATCCAACGGACGATTTTGTGCACGGCTCATCGGAATCCAAAATTGGACATACCGTTGAGTTCTTCTCCTCAAACTGAACCCGTAGACATGTAGTTTGACGACTTTAGAGACCGTAGACTTTGGGACGCGTTTCGGTGCAAAGCGGGTCCAACGGCAGACATCGTTTTGATCCGAAATTACGATTTTGCCCCTGTTCCAGAATTGGACTTTTGGACAGGTGTTTCCTAGATATATCTTCTTTACCGAGATCATTTTTGATGTTTGTTTCAGCGACTGGAGTCATCTGTGATTTGTGAGTTTTGGTGCTGACACTTGTTACTCTTGGATTGCCCTTCTCGCACCGCAGGCAAGTCTACCTTGCTGTGATTTCTGATTATGCATATTTATTTCAGTATGTTTATTTATTTATTTTATATTCATTTGTTTAAACTGCACGTCCAAGTCACACTTGGGTGCAAGCGACTATATTAGTCGTTCTTTTCGTTTATTTTCTTTTATTTATGCATATCTACCTAGAGTTAAGAGACGACCTCATGTGTATGAAGTATTCCATGCTTCATTGGCCCTGACATTTGTGTATCATGAGTCACAAGTCTCATATAGATCTCGGACATACGTATCGACTGGCCATCGGTGCGCACACGCCGTACGATAGGCAATAACTGCTAATAGTTATGGTTGTCTATAAGACTTAGCAGTTATTAGAAATGACGTGATATGGATACAGCACGTGTAGTGCATGGGATGGGAGGAGACAGTTATTAGGCGCATTGGCTTTCACTTATTTACTTTTCTCTGGATGCCCTTAGTGACTCAATCGAGTGCTAATGGGCCGTGCATTTACTTTTCTCTAGCTGTCGTTAGTTACTCACCCAAGAGCTAGTGGCCGTGCATTTATTTTTCTCTAGACGCCCCTTAGTTCTCGCTCGAGTGCTAATGGGCCGTGCATTTAATTTCTCTAGACGCCAATAGTGCCTTGGTTGAAACGCTAACGCGCCGTGTTTCTAGCTTAGGAAGGCCCCTGTGTGGAACGTTGTCTTCTAATTGCATTTTCAAATAGACGGTTAGGTAGCCCAGTTATTGTTTATATTTCAGTTATTGTAGCATGTTTTTCTGTATCTTGTTACGTCCCTCTGAGGACTTGGTGATCTCTCCAGGATTAGACGAGCAGGACTATCCCGAGGAGTACGGTGCAGCATTGGATCCATCATACATCGGTGACGAGGCATCTCCTGCTCATACTTAGTTTTTACTCTTTATATTCTGCGACCATGTATTGGACATCTTTTACATTTCCTTTCTTGTTATTTGAGGAGGTTTGACTCCATTTTATTTGAGACTATTTTCATAGCTGTTTGGAGTGGGTATGTCCACCCGGCTATATTTTGACATCATCATTTATCTTATTTAGTAGACTTTATTATATTCTCTGCGTTGAGCTGTGGATGAGATTTAGTTATATTATTGTGGCTTATCATGTGTTATTACTACAGCTTATGTACCAATACGGAGATTACCACATATTGATGTATTCTTCGTATAAGTACAGCTGGCATGTACGTATTCCTAGTCATACGTATTTTGGGACTGGGGCGTTACACATCTCGAGAGTGTCCTTTCCATAAAAGAATTGTTCCCACCAAATGGTAATAAGATCCCAAAAGCATAGAAATAAGCAAATAGCACTTTGTCCTTGTCCTCTAACTTTACATCTAGACACAAAAGATGATTGAGTATACTATTAAAGATGTTTAAGTGATTAAAAATTGAGGTCCCTTCCTTCATGTATAGATTGTAGAGTTGCTTCTTTAAGTACAACTTGTTAGACATTAATTTTTTTCATGTCATATCTGAAGAACTTTTATCTTTTCCCGTAACGACCTTAAACACTGTCTCTTTTACAAGGAGAGTTTTGACCCTTCACTACCACATAGAAAGTTCCTTTTACCATTAAATTATCTTCACTAAAACTTGATGCTAACCTTGCTAAATGTTATCATGAAATTATAAAGATCATGCAGATCTTACTAAACCAACCGATTAAAATAATCCCGATATACAAAATAAAGAGTGGATTAATGTCGTCACCAATTGTTGACTAGATCTAAGAATATAACATTCTTTATGGTTCCATTAGCTCTATACCAATTATTATGCACATTAATGTGGAAGCATACAAAAATAAATACAATAGCATTACAATGACACAGAAATTAGCAAAGCAAAAATATTAAATTAACAGAACAAAATACAAGATTCACATGCCGGCTAAACTAAACTACTCCATGGGACAAAGGGGAGAAAATTTTATCACATCGACAACAGAAACCTTACAAAGAGTTACAACCACATAAGCCACAATCATCTACTTATACAGTCTCTAACAACATCTTTCATTCTCTCTCTTGAAGACTTTTTTAATAGCTTCTCTAGAAAATCCTATAAAATTACCCTCTCAAGAACTCTCCCAAGGACTCAAGATCATTAGCAATCCCCTTAAATATGGCTGATATGAGACCCTTTAATAGGCCTCTCATCCTTAACCAATGTCAAGAGCAATTTGAACCTTCTAAACATCAAATTTAGATCTGAGTCGTCAACTGTTTCGAGAAGCCTTCGATTCGACGGTCTGTAGACGACATGCTTAGTGAGCATAACTTTGGCCCTTATACTTGTTGGGTGAGTTCTGTACTCTCAAGCATATTGACGGTATGCCACAAGTATGCTAATTTAATATCGTTTAGTTGAAAAACAGTCGGATACGCCATCTGACTCCTTTCGAGCATTTTGGACTGCTCGGACAGTTCTCATAGAATACGAGTCAAATTCCAACACTTGGCATGAAAAAAAAAGCAAAGAAGTTTTCAATTAAAGTTTGTTGATTCTAACTATTTTCTAATATCCATAAAAAATATTCGATGAATAAAATAAATTGAATACCTCAAGAATATAAATATTATATATATATATATATATATATATATGAAAAATAATATATATGGATACCTCAAGAAGGAATTTGTTCACTTTTCTTACTTTTCTTGTTCAGTGACTCTTCTTAGGGGTTGTTTGGTTCCACGATAAGTGCGGCAAAGTAAAAAATTCAAAAGCGTATGCATTGCTTTGATGTGTGACAAAGTACGGCGAAACAAAAAATCTTCTATTTTGGCACTTTGAAGAAGTGGATGTTAGAAGTATAAAGATTGTTGGGAACGAAGCGCATAAACCGTTCCTCCAAACCAGAAATTCCTGTGAGAGAACTGAACAAAAAACACACAAACCAAAAATGCCAACACAAATTGCAGGCATAGAGATTTTTACGTATAAATCAGAGTCCAACCCTGAAGAACATCTACTAATGGAATAAAGAGAATACACCCTCTATAATCTCCTTCTGATCCAACACAGATCACCACAACTCACTAGGACAAAAAATTGATTACAAGTACGAAGATAGAAGACAACAAAAAATACCCGAAATTGATCTCCTTCTCCGAAATGGCCTCCAATTCTTCTTTCTCCTTCCCAATGTTGCACAAGCACTCTTGCCACCTTTTCTTTCTATTTTTTTCTTTTTTGTGTTAATTTTCAACTTGCATGCATCAACCTTTTATAAACTCTTACATAAATAAGGGTTACCATATTGAAAATCTATACATGGAAGGACAATATATATGAAAAATTCTAATATGTATCAATCATGTATTTAATGGAAAGCTAACCATAATTGGCTTACCATAATTGAAAGTCCAGTTATATAGAAAGCCATTATATGAAAGACCCAATCATAAATATATGATCAAAATAAATATCGAAATCCAATCATATATTTGCTTACAATATATGTTCCAAAATAGGAGATCGATGCACTCCCCGAGCTTCTCCGACACACAGATGGCGCTCGTCGCACTCCGGGATATTCTCTATATAGGTTGGGAATCCCACCTATTCCAACAAATCTTTCCCTTCACAACTAGGTGGAGGAACTTATCATCCTCATGATCCGCTTGCAGTATTCAAACTTCCTCCTTGGTAGAACCTTTGTGATTATGTCTGCTCCATTATCATCAATATGGACCTTCTTAAGCGTCGCGTCCTTCTTCTCAACCATATCCTATATCCAATGATACCGAGTCTCAATGTGCTTGGACCGACTATAAAATGTCAGGTTCTTCATAAGGTGAATGATACTCTGGCTATCACAAAGCAAAGTATACTGCTCTCGCTTTAGTCCTACTTCCTGCAGCAACTTCTTCATACACAACAGTTCTTTATAATCCTTCATCGTCGTAATGTACTATGCCTCTGTCGTCGATAAGGCAACACACTTCTGCAACCGTGACTGCCATGATATTGCTCCACCAGTAAATATTATAGCATAGCCCGAAGTCGATCGCCTCGTATCTACATCTCCAACCATATCAGCGTCGGTATACCCAACCGGCTTTGGTTCATCACCACTAAAAGAAAGTCTCCAATCGGTAGTGCCCTAAAGGTATCGTAGGATCCACTTGACTACACTCTAATGTACCCGTCCAGGATTGGAAAGATACCTGCCAACAATGTCGACTACATGAGCAATGTCTAGCCTTGTACACACCAAAGCATACATGATACTCCCCACAGCTGATGCATATGGAATCCGCTCCATATATTCCTTCTCATCCTTAGTAGATAGATACTACTCCTCAGTGAACTTAAAATGAGACGCAAGGGGGTTACTCACTTTCTTCGACCCATCTATCCCAAAATGTTGAAGTAGCCGATAAAGGTACTTCTTTTGGGACAAGTGTACCAACTTGGACTCTCTTTTTTGGCGGATTTCTATCCCAGGAATAGTCTTCGTTGTGCCTAAATCCTTCATAAAGAAGGCCGCGCCCAGTTGGTACTTCAACTCTGCTATCCAAGTGGCATTCTGACCCACAGTAGTATACCATCAACATAGAGTAGTAAAATAATAAAATTATCCTCGGTAAAGTACCTGGCGAATACAGTGATCCGACGTCGTCCTTGCATAACTATGCTCTCCCATAAATCACTCAAACTTCCTGTACTACTGCTTCGGAGCCTGTTTTAGACTATACAAGCTCTTCCTCAACTGGTAGACCAAGTATGACTTGCCTTTCGCACATAATCCATTTCACTGCTCCATGTACAATTTTTTCTCAAGATCACCATGAAGGAATGTTGTCTTCACGTCCATCTGCTCGACCATCAAGTCGAAACTGGCTGCCAATGCTAGCACCACACAAATAGACGACTATTTAACGACTAGCGAAATGACCTCATCATAATGTATGCCCTTCCGGTGACCGTAGCCTTTATCTACCTGCCTTGCTTTATATCGAGGGTGAGTAGCATCATCTGTGTTCTTCACTTTGAACATCCATCGACCTCTTAATGCCTTCTTGCCATTTGGCAACCGTATCAGAACATAAGTAGAGCTGGCTTATAAGGAACACATCTCCTCCTGCATAGCCTCCATCAACTCCTACCTATGTTCATCGTCCATAGCCTCTACAAAACTTTTAGGCTCTCCCCCGTCAATCAGCAGCACATACTCACTCGATGAGTATCTCGTAAATGGTCGACGCTCTCTGTCGCTCCTCACTGGAATCATTGGTGTCGGCTGTATATCAACCCTTTATGAACTACCTCACCAACATGTTTACCCCCCTAAAGGTAACCTTGACCACCATCAGCAGGATAATGGTCAAGGTTGGGAGAAACTTCATGTACTAGCTCTTCCATAACTGGATCCTCTGCGATGTCCTCTGGAAACTGCTTAAAGTAAAATGCCTCTAACTCAGGCAATTCCTCAGCCATAGAAGGCATCTCGGAATTCTAGGTGTTGGTCATGGTCTGATCCTCGATGAATATCATATTCCTGCTTCTGTAGATATTTCTTCCCACGGAGTTGTAGAGTCTATAGTCAAACTCATCCCGATCGTAACCAACAATGATGCACTGCCTCATCTTCGGCTCAAGTTTGAATCTCTCGTCCATAGTATATGCACGAAGACCTTACAACCAAATACTTGCTGGTGATTGTATGACGGCTCTTTGTTGTACTATACTTTGTCACGCACATCACTCTACAAAGGAGTACTAGAAGATAAATTAATAGTATAAGTAGCTGTGAAAAGTGCCTCACCCCAATAGCTGCCTGGCAAGTTTGCTTTCGATAAAAAATACCATACCCTCTCCATTAGTGTCCGGTTTATGCGCTTCGCTACACCGTTGAGCTACGTTGTCTTTGGTGGAGACTTCTGGTGTTGTATTCTTTTCTCTTTGTAATAAGCATCAAAGGGACCGATGTATTCGCTGCCATTGTCGGATTGAACAAATAGTAGCTTCTTTCCCGTCTTTCTTTCAGCAGAGGCCTAAAACTCTTTGAAAGTGTACAACACCTTATCCTTGGTCTTTACGGAATAGACCCAAACTAATTTTTAGAATAGTAATCAATAAACATCACAAAATAAGCACCACCACCAATGGACTTTACGTTCATAGAACCACAGATATCTGAGTGAATTAACTTGAGTAATGTCGGCTTCCTCGAACTTGGGTGACTTTGAAAAGATACCATATTTTGCTTCTTTGCCAAACAGTGCTTGTACTTCTACAATTTTGTAGACTTTATCCCTGGAATCACCTTAATGTTCACCAAGTAGCTCATCCCTTTCTTATTAATATAGCAGAGCCACCTGTGCCATAACTCGGTAGACACATCACTGACTGTATTCACCTCATGTGCCCCTGTGCGTTCCCCTCCATATAGTAGTGTCTGGACTTCTTGCTTCCTCTGACAATTACCATCAAACCTCTGAAAAGCTTCCACTAACCATTTTTGAAGAGATTGAAGAAACCCTCGTCATCCAACCTTCCAACTGATACCAGGTTGAAATGGATATCAGGGACATGACGAACATCTTTGAGAACAAAAATTGTACCCATCTTCATTCTCAAATACACATCTCCAATGGTAACCGCCTTTGACACATCTTTGTTGCCCATCTTCAACACTCCACAGTCGTCTGTCGTATAAGTGGCAAATAGTACCCTATTGTGAGATATGTTCACTGAAGCACTTGAGTCCACCAACCAAGAATTGTCATCACATGCGAGGTTCATGACAACCTCATCACCTACGATGTTCAAATCGTCTCCATATGCTGAAAATGTCGTTGTAGTGTTCTCACTTTGTTGTTTCTTTCGCCCTTCTTCTCTTTTTTCAAGCGAAACAGTTTTACTTAATGTGGCCCTTCTTTCCACAATGGTAACACTCCGAGTCCTCGTACCGACTCTTGGACTTGCTTCTACTTTTTTCTCTGCCACCGCGTGGACCCCTACTTTTGCTCCTTCTGCGACTCTCTGAAACTAGCGCCTCCGAGTAGGATGTGGATGAAGTGCCGTGTGAACGTCTTTGCATCTCTTCATGCAGTACCATGCTTTTGGAAAACTCCAGACTGACCATGCCTTCCGGAGCAAAAGCGATCATAGACATGCGTATGTCTCCTACGAGTCTGGCAATGTACACAACAACCAAAGTCTCTGAACATCATCGTCGAACTTGACTCCCATCGAGGATAGCTAGTCAACCACATCCTGGAACTCACTCAAGTGATCCGTAATAAACGCACCATCTTTGTACTACATATCCATCATCATCCGGATCAGAAATAATTTATTCACCCCAGTCTTCTTCACAAATAAAGATTTAGCTTATCGCACAGTGTCCTCACGTGCTCTATGTTGGTAACTGGCGCATGTACCTACACACCTGTATATGTTCGAAGTTTCAGTCCTCATCGAATTTGTCACTTGGCTTCTCGAACGAAAATACTAGAAGATGCAGCTTCTTGACGAACAACAAATCCTTCATCTTGTTCTGTAAATAATTATAGTTGGTACCATTTAGGTTTACCATGCGCACCGGCTTCACGTCTATCTCTATTTTCTGTTTAGACTGTCAACTTGTGACACCTCTTTGGAACCTTACTCCGATACCACTCTGTTGGGAACGAAGCACGAAAACTATTCCCCCAAACCAGAAAGTCCTATGAGATAACTGAGCAAAAAACACATAAACCAAAAATGCCAACACAAATTGTAGACACAGAGATTTTTACATAAAAAATCCTTGTGGAAAAAAACACGTAACAATCAGAGTCCAACCCTGAAGAACCTTCACTAATGGAATAAAGAGAATACATCCTCTACAAGCTCCTCCCGACCCAATACAGATCACCACAGCTATCTGGGACAGAAAATAGATTACAACCACGAAGATAGAAGACAACAAAAAATACTCGAAATTGATCTCCTTCTATGAAACGGCCTCCAATCCTTCTTTCTCCTTCCCAAAGTTCCACAAGCACTCCTGCCACCTTTCTTTCTTCTATTTTTTTTCTTTTTTGTGTTATTTTTTAAGTTGCATGCATCAACCTTTTATAAATTCTTGCATGAATAAGGGTTACCATATTGAAAATCTATATATTGAAGGCCAATATATATGAAAAACTCCAATATGTATCAATCATATATTTAATAGAAATCCAATCATAATTGGCTTGCCATAATTGGAAGTCCAATTATATGGAAAGCCATTATATGAAAGATCCAATCATAAATATATAATCAAAGTAAATATGGAAATCCAATCATATATTTTTTTACCATATATGTTCCAAAATAGACGATCGATACACTCTCCGAGCTTCTCCAACACACGGATGACGCTCATCGCACTACGGGTTATTCTTCACATAGGTTGAGAACCCCACCACTACCAAAATAAGTCATATCAGCGACGTATTTAGCCACACCAAGATAGAACGTCTCTAATTTTGGGCGGTTTAGCGACGTTTAACTAAGACATCGTTGTTGGTCGCCAATAGCGACGTCTAGCGACTACAATTTGTTAAATGGAAAACAGCGTCGCAAGTTCGTCGGTACACGTCGCTGATGTAGCGACGGGTAGCGACGCAATTTAAGCGGGTGGGGAGCAGGTGGAGATGGTAGTCCCTACTCCCGTCGGGCGGATCCATACCAGAGTGACCCTCCATGCGCACCTCAGGACGAGACGAAGATGGAGTTTTGGACCGACGGTCCTACGAAGTTATATATATATATATATATATATATATATATTTTATATATATATATATATATATATATATATATATATATATATATATATATATTTATATTTATATTTATATTTATATTTATATTTATATTTATATATATATATATATATATATATATATTCATTAATACGTCAGTTAACATTGTATACAGATATCGTCCCTCGTCGGTACAGAGAGCGTTGGGCTCCTTTCTAAGGTCCAACTATGGGGGTCCGTGGATCAACTACTCGGATGCCTCGAAAGAGAGGAAGGCATTCTGGTTTGCCCACTTGAAGGTAACTAAAGATAGTTAATTTAGTATGATTAGTATAATTTTAAGCATTTTTTAGAACTTATTATTTTAATTTGTAATTCTTGTAGAGTACTTATTTTTATCTACCACACCGGGCCGAGCAGATTGAGAGGTAATTTCCTGCCGCCGTCGCCAAGTTGATCCGTGATGCAATTGACGATCAGAAAGCTCGTTAGCGCTCCGGAAAGCCGATTGCTTGTTGGATCACGCCTGACCAGTGGACCACGATGAGGGCTCGATTTGAGGAGCCCCGGTACAGAGAGCGGTCGGAGAAGGCGAATGCGGCTAGGATGAGGGCCGAAAAGTGGTATGGTGGATCGATTCCTATGACGGAGCATTTTCGTCGTCTGATATGTAATTTATTGTAATATATAAGATTTTATTGATAGTAGGAGTATATAATTTTCTATTTTACTAAAGAATAAAATATAACAAACACGCAGGTACAGTGGGGTGAGGACGCAAATATGGTGACCGTCTTCCTGGCCACCCATCGGAAGGACGGGAAGCTCATCGACGACCAGGCTACTCAGAACTATGTAAGTACTAATTTAGATTTCGTTAATTTTTAACACAACTTGAAGAATATACAGATAACCATATAGTTAATAATAATTAAATACTTTATTTGTTTATTATGTATGAACCCTAGAGGAGGGGTGAATAGGGTCAAGCTAACTAATCAAGAACTTAGCACAAGCTAATGGACACTTAAAAATATAAGTGCAAGAAAAAAGTAATAACAATACCGACACACGATATATATTAGTATCCTCCCAAGAGGCACTCCAGTCCCGGAACTCTCTCCGGCTTTAATCCACTATTTGAGTAAATAGTTACACACGAGTTTGGATCCGAAGAACTCGCCAACTTCTTACACGAGAGCTTTAATCTGAAGGCCTCTCCGACTTCAACTGAGAGTTTGGATACGAAGACTCTCCAACTTCAACCTTTCACAATAGGTTTTGATCTCTTTATACAATAGGATGAAGATCTTACTTTTCAACTCAATAACTCTAACACAATTTATGGATGGCAAATGAAAGCTTTGTAGAGTTGTTTGTGAATAGGCTTTGGTGGTTTACAAATTTTTAGGCTCAAAGCATCAACCTTGAATGAAGGGGTTCAAGGCTATTTATAACCAAGGCATTGAAAAGCGCTCAAAGACAACTTTTCAGACAACGACCGGTATACCGTCGTTATGGACCGGTATACCGTCGGTATGCCGGTCTGAAATTACAACGGCTAGAAATATAGCCGTTGGTATCATTAAATGCTCAAAATCCGACCGTTGAAATTTTAACGTTACTGAACCGGTATACCGTCGGTATGAACCGGTATACCGTCGGTATGTCGATTTTGTAGACAGAAAACTTTCTGTGAACAAAATCGGTATACCGTCGGTATAGACCGGTATACCGTCGGTATGCCAGTTTTCAGCTGAAAATGATCCTAGGCTAGTTTCTATCCTAGCTTTCGATTTTGCCATCCATTTCTTGTGTTTACAATTATTCCTAAGACTCATTACAGACTCCAGATATACTGTAGCAGGTGCAGGCTTCTTCAGAGTCTTGAAATGATGATGGTATGGCTTGGCTTCTTCCTTTGATAGTTGTTGGCTTTTCCCTTGGCGGCAGCTGTCCAAAGATATCCAGTTTGTGAAAACTGAATACCTTTCGGGGGCTTCGCCCCTAAACCACCTACGAGGGGCGCTGCCCCCTCGACCCCCGTCCGCTGACCGGGCAGCGGAACCCCCGAGTGCGTGGCTTCGGAGATGTCGTCGGGTGGTTGAGAGAAATCTTGTAGGATCCATCGTCTTTAGCCAACCATGATTTCTTTATTGCATATGTCCACATTGATCTTGCTTATTACTTTTCTGCATGTACATGTTAGACGAACAAAGCAATATACATAGTAGAAAGTATGATAAGTTTAATGCACGTTCGGACTATGCAAAGTTTAAGTATCAATGCTATAGTGATAGCATAAATATTAGTGATATCATAATGTTAAACTTAATTGAATAACCATAATCAAAACATAGTTCTAATTTTGGTAGCTCAATTAATTTTAAGATATATATAATAAAAACTCATATCACTAATATGTAGCACAATAAGCACATATCACCAAAGGTATATGTATAAGTAGAAATGATATAGTAATAGCATGAAGATTAGTGATAATGAAATGCTAAACTTAATATATTAACCACAATCAAAAATATGATACAATCATTAGGCCAACACATTAGGCAAATTTAGGTAAGTACTGATTTATAGAGATGCACAATAATTTCTAGGACGAGTTTGTTAGGCTACGTGAGCATGCGAGTGCTAGTGCACCGACAGAGGGAGGGGTTGGTACATCGCAGCCCTCTCCGCCTCAGTCGGAGGACGAGCTCTGGAAGATCGCCGTTGGTGGTCTTCATAGAGGTACGTACTACGGTATGGGGTCCTACGACGCATTTGTTGCGATGCAGGCATCCAGGGCTCCCTCTGCCAGTGCGCATTCACAGCCGTCACAGGTCGAGTCGTCCCGAGTCGAGGGTACCATTGCCCGTCAGATTGCTTAGCTGTGCGACGATATGCTGAGGAGGATTTTTGAGCAGCCAGGATCTCAGGCGCAAGGGTACGCTGCGTCGGTCACCGCACGCTTTGACGAGCTCTAGCGCACCGTGAGGGACGTACAGGGGATGTAAGAGTCCATTCACGACACCGTTACTAGGATAGTGGCTTGCATGGAGCAATGCAGCGCCAGACTGCTCGCCCTAGAGGAGAGGCGGACGCAGCCATCTCCAGCAGTTACACTGCCTCCTTCTCCAGCGGTTACACTGCCTCCTTCTACAGCGGTTGCATTGCCTCCTCCTTCATCGTCGTCGGTGGTTCTTACACCGGAGCAGTATGCTTACCTTCTTTCCAAGAGCGGTGATGCTCTTCCTGATCAGCCGTAGTCGATATATATATATATTATTGTGTGATGGCCCATTGTTGGGTCTTTTAATGTGTTTATATATACATTATTCTTATGTGGAGCATTATGTTTGACATTGTTGTTATAATTTTTCATATATCTGTGTTCATTTATGAGATTGTGTTTCAAACGTGTTCGTGATTGTGTATCTGTGTTGTTTGATACTTTGTGTTCGTGATACACACCGTCACTGTTTGATACTTTGTGTTCGTGATACACACCATCGCTGTTTGATACGCATTTGTGTTCGTGATTGTGTATCTGTGTTGTTTGATACTTTGTGTATCTGCTGCAAATGATGTAGGTGTTGCTGCAAATGATGTAGGTGCTGCTGCAAATGCTGTATTTTTTTTCAAAATTAGCGACGTTCAGTGACGTTCAGCGACGTCCAGCGACGAAAGTTAACGTCGCTAAGTAAGTATCGGAATGTCGCTAACTGTGATGAACACCGTCGCTGATCATCACTAAACGTCGCTATGTGTCGATACTATAGCGACGTAAAAACGTCGCAGAACGTCGCCATTTGGCTCTCAAGCCAGTTCAGCATCGATGCATGTAAAGTCGCTAAACGTCGCTAGGTGACGTCGGTAACTACAGTCGTTTTATGTTGCTGGTAGTCGCTGAATTAGCGACGTGGATGCGTCGCTACGTGTCGTCGCAATAGCGACGTATTGCGACGTCGTGTTGTTTAGCGACTAGGTTAATCGCGACAACGTCCAAACGTCGCTAAATACGTCGCTAATTGAAATTAGCGACGTATTTTTCCTATTTAGCGACGTCCTGCGGCGTCGCTGATTTGACAGATTTTAGTAGTGCACCCACTCTAACAAAAAAAATTAAGTTTTTTATTTGGATGATTGTTACAGTGAGTGGGAAAGCGTAATCTTTTGTAGGCCCTATATGATTTGGAAAGTGTTAAAGCAGAGAGTAAGTGGTTCTCCAACAAATGCGCAAAGTGGAAATGCGAATTTCTTACTTCTGCGTTCTACTCCGGAGGAAAAAAAAACTGATGTCAAAATGATAATTTAGTGAGAGACAACATTGTTCATGTCACTTTACAACAAAACTTTTCTGCAAATCCTCCAACCAGCTACGTGAATTGATCCCAAATTCGAATTTAGGCTGCTTCAATCCTCCAAATTCGCGAACTACAGTCCCTTATTGTTCTAATCATCCATATTCATTATCATATTATGAGGAATTGATGTAGTTGGTCCTTATTGTTCTCAATTGTCTATTTCTCCTACCATGTATTTGTTGCTTCACTATGAATAAAAGAAAAGATGAAGTGGAGGTTAGTAACATTATCATCTTAATAAAGCATCTATTTATCCTACTAAACAAGTGAGTACAATAGCAAACGGCTCAATCAAGAAAATAGCAACAATATGCTACCCTTCTTTTTTTTCTCCCCATCCCACCACCCCTGTTTGACTAACACCTACCCTTTCTTCCCTTCCAATGCCAAGCCACCCCCCCCAAGGGCCCCAAGCCTAAGCATGTGGACTCCTCTACACCATTAGAAGAAAAAGAGAGAGAGAGAGAGAGAGAGAGAGAGAGAGAGAGAGAGAGGGAGGGAGAGAAACATGGGGACACTATTGTAATTTCCAGTTCTTGGAGCAGCGTTTTATACTTGGAGAGAACTTATCAGTGGAACACTTTCTTTCTGGTCTCAAGAAAGCAACCAAAACTCAACAGTTCAAGTAGAGGGCTTTGTCGAATGCATGCATAGTAATAGTTGTTGATCAGTGCTTGTTGGCTCCTTGAGTTCAGGGATGCTGAAGCGAGAAGTGAACAATGGAGATATTCTTAGCCTCTCTTTTGCTCTCTCTAGCTAGATCGCCAAGGTTGCTTTATTGGAAGATCATGAGGAGAGGGACGAGAGCAGATCTCTTTCTGTGGTGCTTCGTGTTTTCTTGTTCTTTGTTTGTGGGTGCCATCACCAGCACTAGCCATAGCTCAGGTGAAAATATTCTCAAGTTATTAACCTAATTATTTTTTGTTTTCACATGGGAATAAACTCTCCCATCTTTCTTATTTTTATTGCTTTTACAAACTTTTCCTACACTTAACAAGCATATAATATATAGGGGACGGCGATCTTTGAACACAACTTTTACATACTCAAAATAATACACAAATTGATAGCCGTTAGATGAAAAATTAACGAACAAAATTACTAAATCCAAAAAGGAAAAAAGAAAATGAAAGATTACCATCTTATTCTCATCTTGTGTGCTAAATTTATTTTGATCCAACAGCTATCAATTTCTATATCATTTTGAGTGTTCAAAGTAAGTAGTGTTCAACCATTCTCCAAACTCCACACACTACTAACGTAACTTTTATATAACACACTACTCGAATACCAAATTTAGGGAGGTATTTGAGCACTTGGGGTTCACTGATTTTGTTCAACCATCTTTTGTTTTAATTCTTGTGTAAATTTGTTTAATTACTTGTCTTCTTCTCTGTATTTTTTTTTTTTTTCAACAGACATCAGTGGCTCAAAGCCAGATACTTACTCACACTCACAGGTGACTGCTTTCTTCTAGTGTTTACTCTTAGCAGGGAGTACTAAGTATACCAAATGTAACTGTGATGCTAACTTGTGCTCGTTTGCACTGCAGCAGGTGTTCGTGGGCAACAGCTGGAGGAGGCAGCTGGTCGGGCCCGGCTCGTACCCGCCGCGGTGCACGGGCAAGTGCGGCAGGTGCGCCCCCTGCCGCCCGGTCCACGTGCCGGTCCCTCCAGGCACGGGCACACACGTCGTGGGCGAGTACTACCCCGAGGCCTGGCGGTGCAAATGCGGCAACCGGCTCTACATCCCCTAGCAAATGCCGGTCATCCCCATATATACCTTCCAAATATTGTTGTCATAGACGGAGCCACCCCGGGTGGTTGGGTTGCCATAGCCGGGATGTAGGTCACATATTGAGATATAAATATAGGTTTAAGTTGGATTTGAGCTAGGATGGTCCTAAAAAATCAAATGGATTGAAAGTTTGTCCCATCGTGGAGGGTTGTCTAAGTCCGAAATCTTGTCAGACTTATCCCTAGTCGGCCCATAGAGCATTGTGTGATGTAATGAGTATCACTTTGTTGCATGGGAGTCATGTTGAGAGTGATTTGTTGTTCTTACTCTTAGAGAGCAAAGCAAGGTTAACGATTTGAGCCAATATAGATGGAGAGACAGTATATAGATGTACACATATACCATGATCATCATAATATATAATTATCCCAAGAACAAACATTAGTGCACATTAATTGAAGTCAAGTTTACTAAAATGTTTGTGATATATGTTGTGTATTAGAACATCAATCATCTTTGTTACTGTCAATTTGGCGAAACTCAATCATCTTGTTTGTATAGGAAATATGGACACTCCAAAAGTGTAGTCCATGTCGTATTGCGATTTCGATCATGCTAAAGGGGATTTAGTGAAAGTCCATTATTTCAAACAAATCCGAAGAAGTTATCACGGACGAGCCACATGCATGAAAATTTGTACGTGTGGTTCTAGCCGGGATTTCCTTCGGTATCTAATAACCTTGTTTATGCTCGCCACTGGCGCACCTCTCCCGAAGAAGTTATTGCTGATGCATGCACTAAATACAATACAAACGCTCCAAGATACACTAGAACAAATCAAAATAGATCTATGCCATGTCTATGTCATAATATCCTTACCGTGCAGTCCTACCATATGTGCATATCCCCACAAGATGGGCTATGGTTGATTAGGATTTTTCATGTGGAGACACTAGCTTCATGGTTTGGGGGGAGTAGGAAGTTTCACCTAATAAATGTTGTGATCAGAACCAATGAATAATCGACCGTTTGATGATGATGACGACGAGGAAACAAATGCAGGGAGTGCTTTTGCTCATTTCGTCTCACAGTTCATTGTAACCACAGCTGCTGACCCATAAACTTTTATGGGCTTTCAGTGACACTGTACCTTCATATCTTATATTGGTCTATGCTTTTGATTCTAGTAATATAGGCATAATGGGTTGGACCCAGGAGACTAAATTTACATCACTTTTTTGTTGAATTCTATGATACCATGTTTTTCACAAGTTCTCACATCATGATGTTTTTATCAATTTGACTACAGAAACTGGAATAAGGACTCATAAGAGCATCATTAGTAATGCCTATCCCATTTTCTAGATTCTAGATTTAGAATGTAGGAACTCATTTTGTATAATAGTAAGCATCATTCGTAGTCTCAATTTCTATAATTTCGGTATCATCCTATGCCTCCCAATTTTTAGATTCTACATTGTAGGAACTCGTTTTGTAGAATAGTAAGTCACAATTTGGAGCCTAACTTTCTAAATTCTAGACACTAAATTATTTTGTTTCCTACATTAATTTTTGACCACACAATCTTTGTTATAGGAACTCACTTTATCATTTCCTACTATTCTCACACAAATCCAACTCATTCTATATTTATTTTTATTTTTTTGAAATTTTGGACCCCAAATTGTATTTGAGAGTCCCAACAACTCACGAAGCTCTAACAATTAAGAACTTTAATATAGATGTGACACTTTGATTTTATGAATATTAAAAGTACCCTGATTTTTAGTCAGCTGAAAAAAATCGAGGGATAGATGGACCGAGTTGGAAAATTTAAGAACTTCTGAGTTCCCCTAAAAAAGTTTGGTTTTGTATTGGTTGGTAGGCTTGAAATATGGCAAAGAAGAGATTGTTGTTAAGCCTAAATTAACAGTTAAAGTGTTTGACCATAACTAGGGTGCATACTCTCCATAGTACGTTAGGTCTTATTTATAATGATCACTCAATTTGACACACAATTACATAGAAAAGGTAAGAACACAAAGTAAAAGTTATAACATGAAAAAAATATGCTGGAACCTTTTCTTATGCCCATGGAGTATTCCTCCTTGAGAGCTAGAAAGATAGTTCCACATTGGTAAAAAAAATTATTGTGGGTGTCTCAAATATTATCATGCTAGAAGTTGACGTACGAATTGTTGGGTTGTATCTCGTTTCCGGTTGAGCGCTCAAATGGCAAGTGACAATGGTGTTGGTAATTTAGTCCCATACCAGTTAGTGTCACGCCCCGCTCCCGCATGAGCGTTCGTCCTCGTTAAGGCGTGATGCCGCACGGGCCTAGGTTGTGCCCGTGCAAGGCTAATTCCAGAAACGGCCGATTTGAGCTAGGCCACAGAGTCGCACAGAGTGTCCCCATTTGCAGCGGAAAGTAAATGAACACAAGTAGAAGCGAATTCAAACTCTTTATTGATTTTCAAGAAGTTTACAAGCGGCGCTAGGCTGATATTACAAATCGCTCAAGCTCTCTCTCTCTGAAACATAAAAGCCGTGCCAAGTGGCTTACAAGATGGAATGATTCATGGCGATGTTCCGATACATTATGTCCTGTATAGGGTGCTTCAGCTTCTTGCGACGTTCTAAGGCCCCAGAGTTGGCTCCGCGCCTTAGCACATTCGATGGAAGCTCCGCACCCGCTGACGCTACCTGCATCCTACAAGCAGACTGTGGGGTTATCAGTACATTGTTATGCACTGGTGGGGAGACTAGTTCGCCCACAATGCTATCATTACTAAACACGTTCTATTTACTTTTGTTCACCGTCTATCATTCATTGTCTTTCTAATCTTGTCTTAGGATCAGTTGCATGCATATTTCATAGCCTATCTCATGTTTTGCCAAATTCAAGTGTCGCATGGAAATACATGCATGACTTACCCATCCTTACCGTTCGGCCTTCCCTGTTTAATGTAAACCAAGTTAGTCAATAATTCATATATTCTCAACTCTACATGATTCACGTAAACATTCAATGCCAATGGCGTGTTCCTGCCTTAGATTCTAATGCGTCGTAGGCGTATTTCCTTTGCCAAAGTACTCTCAATCATTTGGTGTGTCATATTCAAGCCTGTTCAGAAGGCACTTCATTTAGTTAACTTAGACTACTTTGACTTCAATGCAAGGACTTGCATGTGGATTGCCACCAGCAAAGCCCACTTAACTCTATATACACCGATCGCTGGCATCACAAGCCATTTTGGACATCCAAGCCGTTGTATTTCTCAACTTAGCGTAGGGTACGGACTGGCACACACCCCGCTAGTCTCTTGAAATACTGCAGCATTTACGTCCCCTAGATGGCCAAGTCTGCACCCAGGCAGCCCGTAAGCCTCATTTTGATTTCGTCTATGCCGGCATATCCCCCCTTTGATCATGCCGCGGAATCTCTTTTTCTTTACGGTCACGGCATCGCCACCCCTCGCCCGTGCCGTTTGTCCACGACCATTTCGTTTTAACTTGTCATACGCTAACCCTTAGCCACAATGCGTTATCGACCAGGTTGGCGTCCGTACAGCGCGGGTAGCGAGCCCCGTTGCACGTGGCTGTCACACCTGTCGCTAACCATTCCTTTCTTTCTTATCTTTTATGCATTCCTTCTTTTCTTTCTTTCTTTCACTTGTTTGTTCGTTCATTGATTCATTCACATTTTCATTCTTTCATTCGTTGGTTCATTCATTCACACATTATGCAACTCCCCGTGCGGGAGTCGTCTTGGCGACCCATTGGTCCCATAATCTTTCAATGTTGCTATAATCTACTCGGAACGACTATGTTGATAGTCTTCCCGTTTCATTGTTGTAACCCATTCATTGTTTCATTGTTGAACGCATAAGGAACATAACTATAAGCTTGTGCCTTAGCACGAGCGTGGAGCGCGGTACGAGAGTTCTCACATTTTTCATGTTCTTTTCCATATTCTACACAAGCATACAAGATGGGATTATTCCCTTAGCTTGGTGCGTTGAGTCATTTATTAGCATGTACAGTATTATCGTCTAGCGATTCTCGTGATAGTGTCCGTATTGTTATGTGTCTAGGCTAAGTAAAGACGGGTTCATCGGAGCCACCTACCTTAGCGATGTTTGCATCGGCCGAGCGATACTCCGAGCGCGCTTTTGATAGTCTAAGTCTGGATTCATCTTTGACGAGCCATTGTAAGTCTTGCATCGATTCGTATCGATACTTCATCGGGTCGACGCAACTCTTCGAATCGATGGCTCGTTTGAGTCGTTACACTTGCCGTTTGAATCGGCGTTCCGCTAGGGCGGAACGGGTCATTACATAATACACCACTCAAAACAAGTCTCGTCCTCGAGACTTCCTTAGTGCAGGTCATTCTACCGTTCCTTAACTCGTGTCATCGTGTTTTATAGACAATTCTATCGAACGGCTCTATCGTTCGATGGCATTGAACCATACTCGATAACATTTCAAGTTCCGTGTCGCATACGTTTGGTCGATTTTATTGGATAACTTTTCATTCATTTTAGAGTTGATGGCACTTATTCAATTCAAGTGTTTCTTCGACTTGGTTGCTATTTCGACGTATCATGGGACTGAAACGGTCGCACGAGGTGCGTTGTATTTTATCAAACTCGAGAGTCGTAGGCTGAGGCAAACTCACTCACTCCTTTTTGCGCATCTCAACACCCACTTGCAGCTGCATTCGAGTTCATCACATCGCTGAGTTTGAATCGTGTACATATTCAAGGCGTCCCCCAAATACGTACATTTCAACCAAGCTTAGCGATTAGCGAAGTCGAACAAGCTGCTCGTAATAGTTTCGATTTGCCGATCGTTCGCTAACTTCGATTTAAAACCGAACTCATGTGTATCTCACTATCGTTTATCTCGGTCCTCGAGTGTCACTACCACATTTCTAGTGTGAGGGTATTTTTGTCATTTTGGGGTATTTTTGAATTTATTAGAATTAATTAGAATTTTTGGGAATTTATTGAAATTGTTTGACTAGGTTGACTTTTGACTAGTGTTGACTTTGTAGACCTACCTAGAAGCTAACCCTAGTTAGTGGGCCATGGTTAAGGTCAAGTGACTCTAGTCAAACCTAGCCTAAGACTTGGTTTAGTCAAATTAGCAATAGGTTTAGAAAGTCATAAGCCATGACTTATGGTTTTAGAACATTGATTAGGTTTAGCCTTAACTAGTTGTAACTTAGCCCAAGCCCTACACTTAGACCCAACCCAAACCCCAAGGCCAAGTGGCCGGCCACCTTATCCACATAGGGATCCCCCCATTATAAATATCCTCCTAGTTTTTAGGGCTAGCCTCCCTCCTTAGAAGAATAGCTCAAGTTTTGAAGAAGTGAGTTCTTACATAGAAAAATCCATTATAATTCCAATATAGGTCCTAAATTCCTCAAACTTGTTGTAATAGTTCCTAATGATGATTTTCTTGTTGTTGTGAATGTTTGGTTCAGTTTGGATTTAATTTGGAGGATTTGGGATACCAAGAGAGGAGCTCTCAAGGAGGTTTCTTTTTCATTGATCTTCCCATAGAGGTATATCTCTCATTTCTCCATTAAATCTCCTGTAATCTTCATGAATAGGAAGCCCTAAGGGTCCCCCTAGGGTTTGGATTAGTTTCGTGTCCTGTGTCAGTGGTTTCGTGTCCTTTCTAGATACGTATCAGTGCCAGTGGCACTGTGTTCGACGAAATGTCCCAAAGAGCATTTCGTTCGATATTTCCAATTGTGTTAGAATAGAAATTATCTTTTTTATGTTGCTTACACGTTTGTGTTGGACTGGGGTGGATTTGAGTCGTGTCTGAGTCACACAGGACTCGCAGACACGCCTGCGCGCGCGTGAGCAGCAGTGTCCTGCTGCTCGTGGGCTCGTGTGGACTATTTAGGACACTTAGGCACGTGTCATTTGACGTAGAGCTCGGGGCAGTGTCTGACACGACACTCCCCAAGTCTCGTGTCACATGGATGCGTGTCGGGTGCGTGCGGACACGTACACTGGTCACACGAGCTCGTGCCAGTCTCGTACGTGTCTGTGTTTTGTTCTGGACAGTCGTGTGTCCTGTTATAGGACACCATGTGGGTTGTGTGTTATCTCCTAGTATATATTAACTATTATCAATCAAATGTTCTTCATGATTTGTTGCAATGTGTAGGAAATCAATGTGGTTTTGGTTATATCCTATTCAAACTAATATTGTGGGTATCAGTGTATTTTTTCTGCACTGTTTCCTTACTGACATTTTAATTCAGTGATTAACATCATGTAAGCTAACTATAGGATGATATTTAAACAATTTATAATGTGTAGAATGCTTTTATGATAAGTTTTATGCAGGGGAGAAGGGTATTGACTGATACACTATCTGTATCAGTGAATGTTCACTGTCCTTCAATCTTTTTTCTTTTTTGTTATACTCAGTATTTTTATGATTCCCTTACTGTTCAGTAGATGATGCTAGGTTGAGGGGATACCTTGTTTTGAAATGGTTTGATGGGTTGAATGAGATAGGTTGAAACCTGGGAATGGGAATTTCAGTCCCTCTTACTCGTTCACTGTTTTTGACTGATTAAATGTTCATTCAGTTTTCTTAGAAATGGTAAATTGCTGATTTGATAATTGTTAGATGAATACCTGAGCTTGAGAGGGATTCAGTTGTTCTTAAAAAGGGTTTTGAATGTTGTACTTATGATATAGTTCTAGTACACTTTTCATTAATGTTTAAACTAAGCTTAGGTACAGTTTTGATTCAAACCTGAGAAAGAAGGGAAGTTCACATTTGTTTTGATTGCTAAACCTGAGTTAGCAGGATGTGAGTTGATTTCCTTGCCATTTCAGAGTTTCCCTGTGACCCTAAACCTGAGATTTATAACCTGAGCTGGTTGACACTTTGACACACTGAATACATGTTGTTGCACTGTACACTGTTGGCTAGTGAATTTTTCACACATACATGAATTCCCTGTGAACCTTCCCTCCTCATTCCAGTTGATTAATGAGTTAATTCCTGCACACCCTCATCCTCTTCTCACTGTTCTGGACACTCTAATACACACACAGACTTACTTGTTGCTGCCATGTTTTCCTGCACTTAATACACTGTCCACACACATAGTTCTTCATACACACACACAAGCCTATTTGTTTTCCTGCGCACTAGACACTAGTGCACTGTTTTCCTGTATGCTATACACATACACACCCTCTCATCCCTTTCACTGTCACATTTACATGTTCCTGCACACATTTCTTGATCACTGTCACACTCTTCCTGCATCATAGTACATATTTCACTGTTCTCAGCACCTATACAATGTTTTTCCCTGCAAATTATCTTTCCTGTGAACATACTTTCACCTATTGTCCTGCACACTTATTAGCCAGCACACACAACCCTTTATTTTTCTGTCACATTTATTTTCTGCACTTGGACACTTTTACACACACAAGTACCTCTCTCCCTTTCTCTATGTTCTAAGTTTTACTTAGGCCTTGGTTGTTGTAGGCTAAGTTGTTTTTTTTGGCATTCAATGTCTATGTGTATGATTGTGTGAAGTGTATATATATCCATATATATATATTCCTTGTTAGCTAGTGATGTAGGTTTTTCATTAACCTAGATTGTGTATATGTATATAGTGTTGTATATGCATAGGGTATGAGTGCTTGAAATGTTGTGTGTAGTCTAGTATAGACTTGTTAGAGGCTAGCATGTCTTGTTAGACCTAGATAGCCTAGTTTAGATCAAATTAGACTTGGTTGACCTAGTTTGACTTCCAGGGATTGACCAGAGTTGACCAAGAGTTGACTTTGGCCTAGATTGACTTAGAATCATATAGAATGCATAGTAGGACTCCATTTTGATATTCTGGACTTGTTGTGACTTGTGCTGTTCTGATTAGGAGCCAGACACCACTCGTTGGACAGTACATTTCATACCGGACACTTAGTTACAGGCGAGTACATTCTCTGATCATTTCATATCCTGCTTAGAATTATTACCTGCAGTAGATTACTTTACTTGTACTGTCATGTTGGTCACACGGATTGATACTATATGGATCTCTACATGCGATGTTATCCCCCTCGGGAGCATCGGGTACATTATGCTTGTGCGTTTCACTTACATCATGTACTTCTGTGCTTCTATTTTACATGTGCACTGCTGTGAATCTTGTACTCTCATGTTCACGGAGCCCCCATGTATACTATCATGTGCACCCTATATGGGCCCCCATGTGATATCTTGTGCAATAACATAACCTGTATAGATCCTTGTGTATTGATTGGGGTACGGGGGAGTAGAATTGGGCATATGAATAATACACCAGTAGTTTCTTATCAGAATCTCATCCTTAGTGTCTTATCAGAATTTCCTATGCCATTTACATGTCCATATTGTACTCTAACTCACTAGTCACTGCTACTTCTCTATGTATAGTAGATATTTATATTACAGTTCTCTTCCTGTTTACATACCGTATTTTTTTCAGTACTTGTATCTTACTTTACTGCATATTTATATTTTCTAACCTGCTATGAATTGTTGAGATGTACTGTGCTCGCTCCTGTCCTGACTGGACCTGTTGAAATATTACAGAGGACGAGGAGGAGGCTTGCCTGGACACCTATTACGGGGTAGCCTTGATGACACGTGTGAGCTGGACCCTCTAGAGGATCCAACAGTAGCTGAGGACCTTCCTCCGACTGTTTAGACTAGTTTAGATAGTTTATTATCTTTTGTAGTCTGGAGACTTGTTTAGTTAGACTCTTTGGATTCAGTTGTATATATTCTTTTATCTGAGACCTTGTTTTGTGGATTGCTGGGATTATCTTAGACTGCTACTATCTATTCAGTTCTTTGAGTTCTATTTCATATCGTGCTATCTTTTTCTTAGCTGTGATTGAGTTATTATTACTATGATACCTCGTTCGGAGAATATAAACTGTTTAGATATAAACTGTTAGATGTTGAGACCTAGGACAGCGTTCTACTGCCGACACTGCGGCGTAGGCTGGACGTACCCACGTCTCGTGCCCTTACTCTAGGGTGCGGGTCGTGACACATTTTTAGTGGTGGCCCATGCAGGTCTGTACTAGAAGTATAGTGGTACTCGAACTAGAGTATCACTGCAGCTGCTATAGGATATAGAATATTAATTTTAAGATACTCAATCACTTTAGGAAAATTTCTTTTATTGCCATCTAAATCCTTTTGTCTGCTGATCCTTTGAATTATAATTGTCCGCCTTTGTTATTTCGCTTCTTTCTCAGAAATTGATACTCTTGTTTGTCTATCTTCAGGATGGTAGAGACTCGTTCACAGCGTGCCGTCCATGAGGATGCTACAGAGGGGACTGCTACCTCTCAGCCAGCACGGCGAGGCCAGGGGACTGCAGCTCTTGCCACCTCCGTTCGTGTTGAGACTTCGGCAGCCGCAGCAGGGGGTATGCATCCACCGACTGGAAGGCAGGACCCGGTCTATCCAGAGGATCCTTTCCAGCCACCACCGTCTCCAGGACATGTGGACGCAGCTCAGATGTTCGCATATTTTCAGTAGTTCATGGACCGACAGCAGGCTCGGCAGGATAGAGGCATGGAGTTGGCTGTCACGACAGCCGCAGCTCGACCGGTGGTGCAGCAGCAGAGGATACCGGGGATCGAGCAGTTTCAGAAGATGAGCCCTAGGGATTTCATGGGGACAGAGGGGATCCTGTATGCCGACGAGTGGATCGAGCATATGGAGGAGATCTTCCGCTTGGCCAGGATTCCGGCAGACCTTCAGATCGAGGTGGCAGCTAGCCGGATGCGAGATCTTGCTCGCACCTGGTATCAGTCGGACCCCAGGGTGGGGGTACCAGGGCAGACTTGGGAGCAGTTCCGGGGCTTCTTCAAGAAGAAGTTCTTCCCGAATTCAGCAGTCAGAGCCTTGGAGACGCAGTTTGAGAGCTTGGTCCAGGGGAGCCTCTCAGTTGAGGAGTATGCGGGAGAGTTTGGCCGTCTCGGCAGGTTTGTTGAGGGTCTGAGCGAGACGGCGAAGGCCCAGAGATTCCGGAAGGGTCTGGTCAAGGAGGTGAAGTCCCTGACCAAGGGGAACCGAGATGCTACATTTGAGGAGATTCTGACGGAGGCCCTGCTAGCTGAGGATGATCTTGAGCTTAGGCTCAAGAGAGGGAGAGACCCAGTTGGGGGCAGTAGCAGCAGCGAAGGCCAGGCCAAGAGGCCTCATTTTCAGCACCAGCAGCCCAGGCAGTTTCAGCCGTAGCCGATTCAGCAGAGGCCGGCTCATCAGCAGCAGTTCCAGCATCAGGCACCCAGGCAGACAGTAAGTTGCACCTTCTGCATGAAGCCAGTGCATGGATGGAATGAGTACAGGAAGAGGCTCGGGAAGTGCCTTCTTTGCGGAGCAGCAGATCACCAGATGAGGGAGTGCCGCATAGCACGAGCAGCTCCGGGAGGTGGAGCCAGAGCTCCAGTGGACCAGCAGCGGGGACCAGCCCTGCCGATGCAGCAGCAGAGGTTTGTCCAACACCAGCAGCAGGCCAGGGGAGGCCAGCAGGGGCGAGCTTTCGCCATGGCAGCTGGAGATGCAGAGGTGACTGGAGAGCTGATTGCAGGTTCGATTCTTCTCGACTCCAGTCCAGTTTTTGCATTGTTTGATTCTGGTGCATCGTATAGCTTCATTTCAGTATCTTTTGCGATTAGACACGTTATCATAGCTGAATCGTTGCCTAGGACTTACAAGATCACGACCGGGGGTGGTATTATCCTCGTGAGTGATGTTTGTAAGGGTCGGAGAGTAGTTTTGGGAGGCCGTGAGTTGGAGGTGAGCCTGCTCGTAATGCCATTGTCGAACTACGATATAGTACTAGGCATGGATTGGTTGAGCAGGCACCACGCCGGCATCGATTGCAGAGGGGGTAGAGTTCTGTTCAGAGTGCCGGGGGGGCCAGAGTTCGAGTATTCCAGACGTCAGGCAGAGCAGAGCAGCGGAGTCTTCTGTGGAGTCTCGGTCGAGGAGCAGACGATTCCACACCCCTTGATAGCAGAGTATATGTATGTTTTCCCGGAGGAGTTGCCGGGACTGCCACCAGACAGGGACAGTGAGTTCTCGATAGACTTGGTTCCAGGAGCGGAGCCTATCTCTCAGCATGTCTATCGGGTGAACAACAGCGAGCTGGTGGAGCTGAAGAAGCAAGTGGATGAGCTACAGGACAAGGGCTTCATCCACTCGAGTTCGTCGCCATGGGGTGCACTAGTGTTGTTTGTGCCGAAGAAGGATGGGTCAGTACGCATGTGTATTGACTATAGGGCACTCAACAACCTCACGATCAAGAACAGATACCCACTGCCGCGGATCGATGATCTATTTGACCAGTTGAGCGGAGCTCGGGTATTTTCTAAGATTGATCTGAGGTCGGGATATCACCAGGTAAAGGTGAAGGGGGAGGATATCCCCAAGACCGCTTTCAGGACGCGGTATGGGCAGTTCGAGTTTTTGGTTATGCCGTTTGGGCTAACCAATGCACCAGCTGTGTTTATGAACCTTATGAACAAGGTGTTCCATCAGTATCTGGATCAGTTTGTAGTAGTGTTTATTGATGATATCTTGATATATTCTAAGACTGAGGAGGAGCACGAGGAGCATCTGCGGATAGTGCTGGAGATTCTCAGGAAGGAGCAGCTTTATGGAAAACTCTCCAAGTGTGAGTTTTTCTTGGACCGGGTGGATTTCTTGGGGCACGTGGTGACTGGAGATGGTATCTCAGTTGACCCCAAGAAGATTGTAGCAGTCGAGGCATGGCAGCACCGACTTCAGTTGCAGAGATCAGGAGCTTCCTGGGGCTGGCAGGATATTATCGGAGATTTGTGCAGGATTTCTCCCGGGTTGCAGAACCGTTGACACGGTTGACCCGGAAGGATGCTGAGTATGTTTGGTCAGAGGAGTGTCAGGCAGCTTTTGATGAGTTGAAGAAGCGGCTGACGACAGCTCCGATTCTGACGTTGCCTTCAGGATCAGGTGGATTCACTATTTATAGTGATGCTTCAGGGAAGGGGCTGGTTGTGTATTGCAGCAGCACGGGAAGGCAATTGCCTATGCTTCCAGACAGTTACGTCCCCATGAGAAGAATTACCCTACCCACGACCTGGAGCTGGCAGCAGTGATTTTTGCTTTGAAGCTGTAGAAGTATTATCTGTATGGTGAGCGGGTGGAGATCTTCACAGATCACAAGAGTCTAAAGTATGTGTTCACCCAGAAGGAGTTGAACATGAGACAGCGCAGATGGTTGGAGTTGATGAAGGACTTCGACATTGCACTGCAATATCACCCAGGGAAGGCCAACGTGGTTGCCGATGCCTTGAGCAGGTATCCGACAGCCATGTGTTTGACCATGGATCGGCATTTGCTTGCCGACTTAGAGAGCCTTGGGATCGAGGTGATTGTGCCGGAAGTACAGATGCAGCTATGGGAGATGCAGATTCAGTCAGATTTGATGGACAGGATCAAGGCGGCTCAGTTTCAGGATGTGGCTTTTCAGAGTATCAGGGAGCAGATCAGTATGGGAGTGGAAGATCCTGAGTTTTCACTTGCAGAGGATGGTGCCCTGAGGCACGGTGCCAGGCTATGTGTGCCTAGCGGGGAGCTCAGAGAGCAGATTATGCAGGAGGCCCACAGATCCCAGTACTCTATACACCCGGGTGCCAACAAGATGTACCGAGATCTGCGGGAGCATGTATGGTGGTCAGGAAAGAAGCGGGAGGTGTCCCAGTTCGTAGCTAGGTGCTTGGTCTGTCAGCAGGTCAAGGCAGAGAGACAGAGGCCCGGTGGATTGTTGCAGCCGCTGCCCATTCCCGAGTGGAAATGGGAGCATATCACGATGGACTTCGTATCAGGATTGCCGCGTACTCCAGGAGGGAAAGACGCGATTTGGGTCATCGTGGACAGGTTGACCAAATCGGCCCACTTCTTGCCATTCAAGGTGGGTACGTCTACAGAGAGACTGGCGGAGATGTATATGCGGCAGATAGTCAGGATCCACGGAGTTCCGGTCAGCATCGTCTCAGATCGGGATAGCTGTTTTACTTCCCATTTCTGGAGGAGTCTGCAGACCAGCTTGGGCACTCAGCTCAAGTTTAGTACTGCATACCACCCCCAGACGGACGGACAGTCAGAGCGGACTATTCGACTCTCGAGGATATGCTGCGGACGTGCGTCCTGGACTTTGGAGGTTCTTGGGAGGATCATCTTCATTTGGTGGAATTTGCCTATAACAATAGTTTCCAGGCCAGCATCGAGATGTCTCCTTTCGAGGCTCTATACGGGCGTAGGTACCGTACACCCTTATCTTGGGATGATGTTGGTGAGCGAGCTTTGCTAGGGCCAGAGATGATTGTGGATGCGGTCGAGAAGGTGAAGCTCATCAGGGACAGACTTCGCGTGGTGCAGGACAGACATCGGCACTGGGCCGATAGCCACCGGAGGCCCTTGGAGTTTGAGGTACAGATTAGAGTAGGATTAGATTTAGGTTGTTATTTTATGATTTTTGATCATTTTTGTTATTTATTTTAATTGAGATCTTGCTTGTGATTAGGTCGGAGACCAGGTTTTCTTGAGGATATCTCCGACTCGTGGTACGATACGTTTTGGTGGAGGCAGGAAGCTTAGCCCGTGCTTCATCGGCCCTTTCGTTATCAGCGGGAGAGTCGGTGACGTAGCTTACAGGCTAGACTTGCCGCCTGCACTTGTGGGGGTCCACAACGTATTCCATGAATCACAGTTGAGACGTGTGGCTGACCCTAGCCATGTGCTCGATCATTCGGAGATTGAGGTGGGTCCTTCTCTCAGCTATCTAGAGCAGCCTGTGGAGATTCTGGATCGACGGGAGAAGGTTCTGAGGAACCAGGTGATACCCTTGGTACGCGTCGCATGGAGGCATCATTCTCCAGAGAGTCTACCTGGGAGCGGGAGGGAGGATGACGCGAGCGGTACCCTTATCTTTTTGGACCGTGAGGTATACTTCTATCCTTCTCATCAGTTGCATTTCGCCTTTCAATTTCGAGGACGAAATTCTTTTAAGGAGGGTAGATTTGTCACTACCATTTCTAGTGTGAGGGTTTTTGTCATTTTGGGGTATTTTTGAATTTATTAGAATTAATTAGAATTTTTGGAAATTTATTGAAATTGTTTGACTAGGTTGACTTTTGACTAGGGTTGACTTTGTAGACCTACCTAGAAGCTAACCCTAGTTAGTGGGCCATGGTTAAGGTCAAGTGACTCTAGTCAAACCTAGCCTAAGACTTGGTTTAGTCAAATTAGCAATAGGTTTAGAAAGTCATAAGCCATGACTTATGGTTTTAGAACATTGATTAGGTTTAGCCTTAACTAGTTATAACTTAGCCCAAGCCCTACACTTAGATCCAACCCAAACCCCAAGGCCAAGTGGCCGGCCACCTTATCCACATAGGGATCCCCCCATTATAAATATCCTCCTAGTTTTTAGGGCTAGCCTCCCTCCTTAGAAGAATAGCTCAAGTTTAGAAGTGGTGAGTTCTTACATAGAAAAATCCATTATAATTCCAATATAGGTCCTAAATTCCTCAAACTTGTTGCAATAGTTCCTAATGATGATTTTTCTGTTGTGAATGTTTGGTTCAGTTTGGATTTAATTTGGAGGATTTGGGATACCAAGAGAGGAGCTCTCAAGGAGGTTTCTTTTTCATTGATCTTCCCATAGATGTATATCTCTCATTTCTCCATTAAATCTCCTGTAATCTTCATGAATAGGAAGCCCTAAGGGTCCCCCTAGGGTTTGGATTAGTTTCGTGTCCTGTGTCAGTGGTTTCGTGTCCTTTCTGGACACGTATCAGTGCCAGTGGCACTGTGTTGGGCATTTCGTTCGATATTTCCAATTATGTTTGAATAGAAATTATCTTCTTTATGTTGCTTACACGTTTGTGTTGGACTGGGGTGGATTTGAGTCGTGTCCGAGTCACACAGGACTCGCAGACACGCCTGCGCGCGTGAGCAGCAGTGTCCTGCTACTCGTGGGCTCGTGTGGACTATTTAGGACACTTGGGCACGTGTCATTTGACGTAGAGCTCGGGGCAGTGTCTGACACGACACTCCCCAAGTCTCGTGTCACATGGATGCGTGTCGGGTGCGTGCGGACACGTACACTGGTCACGCGAGCTCGTGCCAGTCTCGTACGTGTCTGTGTTTTGTTCTGGACACTCGTGTGTCCTGTTATAGGACACCATGTGGGTTGTGTGTTATCTCCTAGTATACATTAACTATTATCAATCAAATGTTCTTCATGATCTGTTGCAATGTGTAGGAAATCAATGTGGTTTTGGTTATATCCTATTCAAACTAATATTGTGGGTATCAGAGTATTTTTTGTGCACTGTTTCCTTACTGACATTTTAATTCAGTGATTAACATCATGTAAGCTAACTATAGGATGATATTTAAACAATTTACAATGTGTAGAATGCTTTTATGATAAGTTTTATGCAGGGGAGAAGGGTATTGACTGATACACTATCTGTATCAGTGAATGTTCATTGTCCTTCAATCTTCTTTCTTTTTTGTTATACTCAGTATTTTTATGATTCCCTTACTGTTCAGTAGATGATGCTAGGTTGAGGGGATACCTTGTTTTGAAATGGTTTGATGGGTTGAATGAGATAGGTTGAAACCTGGGAATGGGAATTTCAGTCCCTCTTACTCGTTCACTGTTTTTGACTGATTAAATGTTCATTCAGTTTTCTTAGAAATGGTAAATTGCTGATTTGATAATTGTTAGATGAATACCTGAGCTTGAGAGGGATTCAGTTGTTCTTAAAAAGGGTTTTGAATGTTATACTTAGGATATAGTTCTAGTACACTTTTTCTTTAATGTTTAAACTAAGCTTAGGTACAGTTTTGATTCAAACCTGAGAATGAAGGGAAGTTCACATTTGTTTTGATTGCTAAACCTGAGTTAGCAGGATGTGTGTTGATTTCCTTGCCATTTCAGAGTTTCCCTGTGACCTTAAACCTGAGATTTATAACCTGAGCTGGTTGACACTTTGACACACTGATTACATGTTGTTGCACTGTACACTGTTGGCTAGTGAATTTTTCACACATACATGAATTCCCTGTGAACCTTCCCTCCTCATTCCAGTTGATAAATGAGTTAATTCTTGCACACCCTCATCCTCTTCTCACTGTTCTGGACACTCTAATACACACAGACTTACTTGTTGCTGCCATGTTTTCCTGCACTTAATACACTGTCCACACACATAGTTCTTCGTACACACACAAGCCTATTTGTTTTCCTGCACACTAGACACTAGTGCACTTTTTCCTGTAGGCTATACACATACACACCCTCTCATCCCTTTCACTGTCACATTTACATGTTCCTGCACACATTTCTTGATCACTGTCACACTCTTCCTGCATCATAGTACATATTTCACTGTTCTCACACCTATACAATGTTTTTCCCTGCAAATTATCTTTCTGTGAACATACTTTCACCTATTGTCCTGCACACTTATTAGCCAGCACACACAACCCTTTATTTTCCTGTCACATTTATTTCCTGCACTTGGACACTTTTACACACACAAGCACCTCTCTCCCTTTCTCTATGTTCTAAGTTTTACTTAGGCCTTGGTTGTTGTAGGCTAAGTTGTTTTTTTTGGCATTCAATGTCTATGTGTATGATTGTGTGAAGTGTATATATATCCATATATATATATTCCTTGTTAGCTAGTGATGTAGGTTTTTCATTAACCTAGATTGTGTATATGTATATAGTGTTGTATATGCATAGGGTATGAGTGCTTGAAATGTTGTGTGTAGTCTAGTATAGACTTGTTAGAGGCTAGCATGTCTTGTTAGACCTAGATAGCCTAGTTTAGATCAAATTAGACTTGGACCTAGTTTGACTTCCAGGGATTGACCAGAGTTGACCAAGAGTTGACTTTGGCCTAGATTGACTTAGAATCATATAGAATGCATAGTAGGACTCCATTTTGATATTCTGGACTTGTTGTGACTTGTGCTGTTCTGATTAGGAGCCAGACACCACTTATTGGACAGTACGTTTCATACCGGACACTCAGTTACAGGCGAGTACATTTCTGATCATTTCATATCCTGCTTAGAATTATTACCTGCAGGATTACTTTACTTGTACTGTCACGTTGGTCACACGGATTGGTACTATGTGGATCTCTACATGCGATGTTATCCCCCTCGGGAGCATCGGGTACATTGTGCTTGTGCGTTTCACTTACATCATGTACTCCTGTGCTTCTATTTTACATGTGCACTCCTGTGAATCTTGTACTCTCATGTTCACGGAGCCCCCATGTATACTATCATGTGCACCCTATATGGACCCCCATGTGATATCTTGTGCAATAACATAACCTATATAGATCCTTGTGTATTGATTGGGGTACGGGGGAGTAGAATTGGGCATGTGAATAATATACCAGTAGTTTCTTATCAGAATCTCATCCTTAGTGTCTTATCAGAATTCTATGCCATTTACATGTCCATATTGTACTCTGACTCACTAGTCACTGCTAGTTCTCTATGTATAGTAGATATTTATATTACAGTTCTCTTCCTGTTTACATACCGCATTTCTTTCAGTACTTGTATCTTACTTTACTGTATGTTTATATTTTCTAACCTGCTATGAATTGTTGAGATGTACTGTGCTCGCTCCTGTCCTGACTGGACCTGTTGAAATATTACAGAGGACGAGGAGGAGGCTTGCCTGGACACCTATTACGGGGCAGCCCTTGATGACACCTGTGAGCTGGACCCTCTGGAGGATCCAGCAGTAGCTGAGGACCTTCCCCCTACTGTTTAGACTAGTTTAGATAGTTTATTATCTTTTGTAGTCTGGAGACTTGTTTAGTTAGACTCTTTGGATTCAGTTGTATATATTCTTTTATCTGAGACCTTGTTTTGTGGATTGCTGGGATTATCTTAGACTGCTACTATCTATTCAGTTCTTTGAGTTCTATTTCATATCGTGCTATCTTTTCCTTAGCTGTGATTGAGTTATTATTACAATGATACCCCGTTCGGGGAATATAAACTGTTTAGATATAAACTGTTAGATGTTGAGACCTAGGACAGCGTTCTACCGCCGACACTGTGGCGTAGGCTGGACGTATCCACGTCTCGTGCCCTTACTCTAGGGTGCGGGTCGTGACATCGAGATGATCCGGTTCGCTTCTCAAGCGTTATTGTCTACGAAATCAGTACGATTTCTTCTTAGCGGAGTCGACCAAGTCTAAGTAATTTCCGTCCGATTCAAGACCAAGTATTGCACCATCATCGAGTATTTCTTCTATCAACGATTCAATTCGTTATCCCAACTTTACTTGCGCGTCATCCATTCCTATCATTCCCTTCATTTGGGGCCAATCTCATCGTCGTTCACGCACACTCCCTGTTCCCCGTCCTACTCTAAGTCTTGCTGCCCCAAGTCTATCGTCCGTCCAGATGATATTGTAAATGACATCGCATAGGTTCAATCACTTGGCATAGGGTCGTCCGCCTATACGCTAGGTCAGCTCACAGGGTCATAGTTACAAGACAAGTTCGTGGCTCATCGTGTAAAGTCATTGCACGACGCTCGTCCCAAATCCTATGGTCAAACCATTTGCTCGCTTGTACGAGAGTTTCTACCCAAGTTCGTTTCACTCAAATTTCTAAACATCGAGCATGATCACCTAATTCGCATCGAGACTTACGTTGTACATATTCAATTCCGTTCAATCACCAGTTCTAACCAATTCATGTATTCGATCACGAGGTCATCCAGCTCGACAATACATTGTGCCCCAATCTCACGCGAATCCGATTATCTACGGCGGTTCATGAATCACCATGCAACGCTCTTGCGGAATAATCATTCTCATTAGGGCGTAACTCTTGTTTGAGTTTTAGACTAACCCATTCTCGATACGCGGATTGGACCTACTCAATCCTCAATTTTAATCTTTCAAGCACATAAATTCATTCTCGAGTCCACCTTCGCGTCAAACCACAAGTCGAAGCAATCAGATTGCCACACCATCCAAGTTCAATCACTCCCGCTTTATGAATCACCATATCAGGCTCACGCGGAGTGATCTTCATAATCCGGTACGAGACATATGCGAGGCTGGAGTTGCGCTCGCATAAGACAAGAACGTCAATGTTGTGGTTGTCAACGAAGCAAATCCAAGCATTCATATTTTCATCCAAGCCAAATCAATTTGATAGTCTAACCGTCATGCGTTCAACTAGAAAATCCTCGAGCCAAGTCTATCTTTTCCTCGACATATTTTAACATCCCAAGTATAGCATCCAACGGAACAATGACATTTGCACGATCGTCATTCGCTGAGTCAGAGTACCCCCGAGTTATCGCATATCGATCTTTGATACGCCTCAATACCATCGACGATATGTGTAACCTGACGATCTTCCTTTGCAACCGATTTCGAGTGGTACGTTGACGCTGTTGTCCGAGTTGGATATTCCACAATTTCCCTCGATATTCAAGATCAAGTTTGATCGCTATTCCTCAAGCTAGTTTCAAGATCGTTGTCCCAACTCAAGTCACAATTTTCTTTTCAATCCGAAATTGTGCGCGTGATCCTCCAAGTTTTCCTCGATCAAGACCATTTCTTTTTATTCATCGTTCCGAGTTGTTTACTAACTTGCATTGCCCCTTCACAAGTTGTCCGAACGACATCTCGTTCAGGACACACGAAGTCACGATCAACTAAGCGTGACGCATACTAAGGCTTTGCACGATTGCATCGTTTTCTCTGACATACTCGTTCTATCCGTATATCCTTTAGTCTCGTTCGAATAACTTCTAAGACATCCATACACCACTCAGGGTTCGAGCCACTCGACTAGTCGTCGACACTTATTTTATTCTTCCTCGAAGCTATCACATACACCACTCGGGTTCAAGTCATTCTATAAATCCTCAATCACATTCGTATCACGCGCTAAGACATCCTTCAGATTCGTTCGACGAATCTCTAACATAATCGCTCACGTCGCCTCGACGTATTAAGTAGTTCACACAAATCCTCAAAATCTAAGCCAATCTTTCATACACGCCTAAGCGTTAGTTTGATAGCGTTCCTATAGATATACACTCAAAGTGTATCTCCGTTCCCGACCGAGCGGTACTTGAAATCGCTCGTAACTCGATTGCACCAGAATTCGAGGTGCGCGACACGCGGCACAACATAACCAAAAGGTCGTGTGCATAGCTATCCCGTGCGGACTATATTCGAGTTCGCATGCTCACTTATTCTCGTTCGAGCGATAATCGATCTCACTCACAACTCATTTTCACCAGAAGGTCTAGGTGCGCGATACTCTGCACAACTTAGCCAAAAGGCTGCGGGCATAACCATCCCGTTCGAACTATACTTTGGTCTCGTGTACTCGTTTGCTGTCAGCGTAAGCTCATTCAAGCACGTACTGCATTTGCTAACTCTTAGCATCAGTTCCTTCCAACTCAAGTACGTCGTGGTTCGGCACAAAGGCCTTCACCTGTCGATCCCTTCAACCGAGTACTTGTACGAGCTTTTGAAAATTATTAGACTTATTGTATGGAACATCCCAAGGCACAACGAGAGAGAGCGTACACTTCTTTTGTTTCAATGAGCTTTCAAAACTGAGAGAATCGGAATGAAGTCCAAGGATGTGAAGCCGTGCTCTGATACCACTATGTCACGCCCCGCTCCCGCAGGAGCGTTCGTCCTCGCTAAGGCGTGATGCCGCATGGGCCTAGGTTGTGCCCGTGCAAGGCTAATTCCAGAAACGGCCGATTTGAGCTAGGCCACAAAGTCGCACAAAGTGTCCCCATTTGCAGCAGAAAGTAAATGAACACAAGTAGATGCAAATTCAAACTCTTTATTGATTTTTAAGAAGTTTACAAGCGACGCTAGGCCGATATTATAAATCGCTCAAGCTCTCTCTCTCTCTCTCTGAAACATAAAAGGCGTGCCAAGTGGCTTACAAGATGGAATGATTCATGGCGATGTTCCGATACATTATGTCCTGTATAGGGTGCTTCAGCTTCTTGCAACGTTCCAAGGCCCCAGAGTTGGCTCCGTGCCTTAGCACGTTCGATGGAAGTTTCGCACCCACCGACGCTACCTGCATCCTGCAAGCAGATTGTGGGGTTATCAGTACATTGTTAGGCACTGGTGGGGAGGCTTGCTCGCCCACAATGCTATCATTACCAAACACGTTCTATTTACTTTTGTGCACCGTCTATCATTCATTGTCTTTCTAATCTTGCCTTAGGATCAGTTGCATGCATATTTCATAGCCTATCTCGTGTTTTGACAAATTCAAGTGTCGTATGGAAATACATGCATGACTTACCCATACTTACCGTCCGGCCTTCCCTGTTCATAAACCAAGTTAGTCAATAATTCATATATTCTCAACTCTACATGATTCATGTAAACATTCAATGCTAATGGCGTGTTCCTGCCTTAGATTCTAACGCGTCGTAGGCGTATTTTCTTTGCCGAAGTACTCTCGATCATTTGGTGTGTCATATTCAAGCCTGTTCAGAAGGCACTTCATTTAGTTAACTTAGACTACTTTGATTTCAATACAAGGACTTGCACGTGGATTGCCACCAGCAAACCCCACTTAACTCTATATGCACCGGTCGCTGGCATCACAAGCCATTTTGGACATCCAAGCCGTTGTATTTCTCAACTTAGCGTAGGGTGCGGACTGGCACACACCCCGCTAGTCTCTTGAAATACTGCAGCAGTTACGTCCCCTGGATGGCCAAGTCCGCACCCAGGCAGCCCGTAAGCCTCATTTTGATTCCGCCCAGGCCGGCATATCCCCCCTTTGATCATACCGCGAATCCCTTTTTCTTTACGGTCAGGGCATCGCCACCCCTCGCCCGTGCCGTTTGTCCACGACCATTTTGTATTAACTTGTCATAGGCTAACCCTTAGCCACAATGTGTTATCGACCAGGTTGGCGTCCGTGCAGCGCGGGTAGCGAGCCCCGTTGCACGTGTCCGTCACACCTGTCGCTAACCATTCCTTTCCTTCTTATCTTTTATGCATTCCTTCTTTTCTTTCTTTCTTTCACTTGTTTGTTCGTTCATTGATTCATTCACGTTTTCATTCTTTCATTCGTTGGTTCACTCATTCACACATTATGCAACTCCCCGTGCGGGAGTCGTCTTGGCGATCCATTGGTCCCATAATCTTTCAATGTTGCTATAGTCAACTCGGAACGACTATGTTGATAGTCTTTCCGTTTCATTGTTGTAACCCATTCATTATTTCATTGTTGAACGCATAAGGAACATAACTGTAAGCTTGTGCCTTAGCACGATCGTGGAGCGCGGTGCGAGAGTTCTCACATTTTCCATATTCTTTTTTATATTCTACACAAGCATACAAGATGGGATTATTCCCTTAGCTAAGTGTGTTGAGTCATTTATTAGCATGTACAGTATTATCGCCTAGCGATTCTCGTGATAATGTCCGCATTGTTATGTGTCTAGGCTAAGCAAAGACGGGTTCATCGGAGCCACCCACCTTAGCGATATTTGCATCGGCCGAGCGATACTCCCAGCGCCTTTGATAGTCTAAGTCTGGATTCATCTTTGACGAGCCATTGTAAGTCTTGCATCGATTCGCATCGATACTTCATCGGGTCGAAGCAACTCTTCGAGTCGACGGCTCGTTTGAGTCGTTACACTTGCCGTTTAAATCGGCGTTCCGCTAGGGCGGAGCGGGTCATTACAGTTAGGAGGTGGGATTATGTGGTATAAATAATTGGGATTGGTTCAGGCCTTACATGAGGATTCTCTATTAAGGCATATGGGCCAAATTCAATATCGCATTTCATGGACCAACTCCGGTTCGGGACACACCGCGTTACCAACATGAACATGGGATGGTGGTCCAAGTGGGACCAGTTGGGATGTTTTCTAGTAGGTTAAGTTTAAACTCCTCAAGAAAGCATTTATGCTTTTTGTCACACCCTTGGAAAATTTTCCTTTAAAACGACTCGGACTCGGGCTCATGTGCAAAATGGAGCACTTCGTAAGTTCAAATTCCTCAAGAAAGTATTTATGCTTTTTGTCACTCTCTTAGAAAAATTCTCACTGGAGCTAAGCCCCGGACTCGTGCTCTAGCGCATAGTGGTTCAATTTGCACTTAACAGGTCAGCATCGTCGCATAATGCTTGTGCGCATTTGTTGCGCTCGTTTTATGTGCGAGCTTTGTACGGCTATGCACGTATGCGTATTTACGCGTATACATGTCACGACCCGCACCCAGTGTAGGGGCACGAGAAGTGGATGCGTCCAGTCTACGCCGCAGTATCGGCGGTAGAACGTTGTTCTCGGTCACATACATCTAACAGTTAAAGGTACTTGCACAGTTTATACTCTCCGAATGGAGGAACAATATAGAATGCACAATCTCAATCACAACTAAGGTAGAAGTACGATAAGGTAGATAGATAAAATCTGAATCCACAATGAAATACAAAATAAGAGAGAGAAATTATGGGTCTAAGATAACAACTCCACAATATCCAATCATCACAAAATCTCAGATATATACAATGAGTATCCAAATGAGATAACAACTGAAAATAAGATAAAGCCTAATCTATGGGGGTATCAGCATCTACTGCTAATGGATCCTGTTGGAGGTCCAAGTCGCAGGTGTCGTCTAAGGCTGCTCCATAGTATGTAGGATAGAGTTCCTCAATGTCATCTGTAAATTTCAACAGGTCCAGTCAGACAGGAACGAGCACAATACATCTCACGTAGTTCATAATATGACATGATATCTAAATATGTTATAAAGTAAGATACGTAAAATGCTGGAGAATATATATGAAGTAAAAGAGATGACTGTAAAGAAATATCTACTATAAGTAAAGAACTAATAGTGGCTAGTGTTGTAGAGTACAAGATAGACATGTGAACGGGTTGAATTTGCACATAATTATTCTAAGAGTTTGCACATGATTACACTACTTTGGAATTGTTCACATGACCATTTATACTCTCCCGTACCCCAATTAATACACAAGGATCAAGACAAGTTATGTTATTGCACATGATATCACATGAAGGTCCATAAATGGGTGCACATAAATGTATACATGGGGGCTCTGTGAACATGAGAGTACATGAATCACAAGAGTGCACATGAATAGTAAAAGCACCGGAGTATAAGATGAAAGTGAAACGTACATGACATACCGTAACCCGATGTTCCCGAGGGGGATAGCATCTCATGAAGGGATCCATATAGTACCAATCCGTGTTAACAACGTGACAACATCAAATAAAGTAATATAGAGCATAATTGTAAATCCTATCAAGTATGAAACGGTCAGAGAATGTACTCGCCTGAGATCCTGAATGTCCGATGAGAATAGATGTCCAAATCGGAGTAACTGAGTCCTATTTAGAGCAACACAGGTCACAATGTATCCACAATGGAAAAAATAAAGTTTGCAATACATTCTATATGATTCTAGGTCAATCTAGGCCAAAGTCAACTATTGGTCAACATGGTCAACATCTAGTCAACTTGTCTACTAATCTAGCTTAGTCAACAACAAGCCTAACCAAAATCCTATACCAATATATACCATAACATCACAAAATATACCATAGCCTAAAGTGGAATCTATATACTAGGCCTATACAAGTCTAAACCAACCTATATATAGCAATACATATATATCTTATATACATACAAACCTATACATCACATATATCATATACACTATACATTATACATACAACACAATATATATATATATATATATATATATATATATATATATATATATATATATATATATATATATATATATATATATATATATCAACTATGGTCAACATCTAGTCAACTTGTCTACTAATCTAGCTTAGTCAACAACAAGCCTAACCAAAATCCTATACCAATATATACCATAACATCACAAAATATACCATAGCCTAAAGTGGAATCTATATACTAGGCCTATACAAGTCTAAACCAACCTATATATAGCAATACATATATATCTCATATACATACAAACCTATACATCACATATATCATATACACTATATACATTATACATACAACAAAAATATATATATGTAATATATAAATATATATATATATATATATATTTATATTTATATATATATATTTTATAATATAAATATATTATATATATATATATATATATATATATATATATATATATATATATATATATATATATATATTATATATATATATATATATATATATATATCATATATATATATACACACATGTATAATATATATATATATATATATATATATATATATATATATATCATATATATATATATATTATATCTATATATATATATATACATGTATATATATAACATATATACATAGACTAAGATATATTTATGCATTTATACATTCATTCATTCATGTTATCACTATATACATACTTGATTCATGTATCCACACGTACATTGCATTCATGTATCCACACATTACATACATGGATGCATAACATACATGTATACATTCATACATGCTTACATTACATTCATGTATATTTACATACATACATTTATATCTAACCATCTCTAAGAGTAGGTAAACCCTCAAAACTCACTAAATGGCCATGTGGCCTAAAACCCATGTCCAAAGTGGACATCCCCTGCTGCCTCAAGCTGCTGCTGCTGCTATAGCTTGCTGCTGCATTGCTATAATGCAATACAAGCAAGTCAAGGCAATGGCAGCCAACCCAGCTAAAGCCAACCTAGGCCAAGTAGCCCGACCCTCTCTCTAACCCAAGCCAAAAACCAAAACTGATCATACTCACATATCCTATTTCCTGAGATATCCATGTCCAATTATCCTCTATTCTCTGATACTCTATAGGTGCCCAAATAGCACGACCAACTGAAACTAAAGCTAACATACTAGGTACTACTCTAGGATGCTTAGATATCTAATACCAAGCCTTTACTTGAAATCAAAAATTAAACCATTCTGATACACTATCTGTTAAGACCCAAATCTGATGCACATGCCTAAGGTCAATGGCAAAATGCTGCAGGCTCCAAACCTCATCAAAGAAATAGCCAAAGGGAAAGGTCATATTGTTCTGCACAGTATGGGTTATTTCCCTACTGTTGCCACTTTAAGTGAGCAGTACCCGACCTTCAATCAACTGATACCAACCCAAAACACTTTAACTCAAATCTGAAACACAACCAAAGACTCAAGGAATTTGGCCAATTCCTGCTGCTCTGTTCATAGGCCAATTCGAGCCCCACAACTCTGATACATACAGGTATCAGACACCAAAGTCTCCATCTCTGATATCAAATGGAAACCCCAAAGCTAACTCCTAATCTAACTAATCCTCTATACTAACTACAGACCCTCTGGTACTAACACATCCCCAAGACCAAGTGCCAAAACCAAGGCCACTCACTCTCGAGTTCCTTGCCTAAGCGCACTCATGGTCAAGTGGCTAAGCTAACGCTCAAATGCTAAAGGTATCACTAATGTGAACTGATACAAAGGTTATGCAAAAATGCAAGGAAGTGAATGAATGCAATGAAACTAAACATTCAGTTCCTAAAACTGAACCAATACCTACCCTAGCCTGCTCATAACAATAAAATTCCTAAATTGTAAATCATGAATCAAACTATAACTTGTGAATTGAAAACAAAAGTAAATCCCAACATCCAAACTCAATATCAAAAACAAAATTCTATATTCAATATCACATTCGAACCCATATACATATATTATGAAAATCAAACTGAACCCAAATCTTATGAAAACACCTAACCAATACTACGTGTCAGAGAGGGGACTTGTGTGTGTGAAACACACGTGTCCAAGGGTACCTGATTCGTGTCCAAAGCATGTGTCCATACACAGTTTCAGAAGTGAATCAGAGGCTGTGCTCAGCACAGCCTCGTACTGATATGTCATGTACACTAGGACAGGACACAAGCCACTAGAGATCTCGTGGTCAAGTGTATAGGTAGCCTAGGTCTAGGTGGTCGTGTCTAATACCCTGATATGTGTCCAAGTGTCGTCGTGTCCGAGATACGAACACGTATCAGAACGTGTGTGTGTAAAATCAGTACGGGTGGGTTTTCTCCCAATCCACTTGCTAAAACCCTATAAAACTTTATCAGTGTAGTGTTAAACATGTGTCCTAGGTGTCCACCAAGTTTCGTGTCCAAACGTGTTGTGTCGTGTCCGCTATAGTGCCCGTGAAGCAGGAAACAACACGAGCCTCGTGCAGTGTGTCCACGGCCATTTTCGACACGAATTCGTGTTCATTCCAAGGGGAAATGAAAACACACATATAGATCTACATTTTTGTAAATTAGTTTTTGAAAACAACAAGAAAAATCCCTTTTGGGCATTTCATCAACACCTAAGTAATGACACTGATACATGTCTGATACAGACACCAAATCAATGCGAATTTCCATCAAACTTTTCTTA
>JANAVB010025794.1:6009482-6064482 GCA_029216955.1 Iris pallida | reverse complement strand
AAACGATTCCTGAAGTCAAGAATTCTCTCACCTATGCCAATCAGCTTAGCACCTCCTTGTATACTCAGGGTACATGGCACCTCAAAAATCAAAATCATGTTCCCAATATCATTAAGGAATATATACCTCCAACTTTTCCTTATCATGTTGTTGTAACCGATCTCCGTGAACTTCTTGTACAGAAACGGAAGATCGCATGGCCGTCTTGTCCATTTGTAGTTCCAAAATAAGAATATCATTGTAATCATTACCATGAAGTATTCATCAAATGTTGCTGCCAGTCAGCTAAGTGGTATGTCTTCGACCGCTTGAACTACGTTCAGACTCCTAAACCTGAGATAGTGAGTAAAGATGAATTATTGTACGCTTCAGTCAATATAACATCTCGAAGTACTTGGGGTGGAAAGCGTTCGAGACGCAATGCATCCCACAACCCCAGTCAACAATACTTGGATCAGATTCGTGATTCCGACGAAGGAGTCTACCAATATACCAGATCAAGAAGACAAGAAACAATCGGTCAAAAGAATCTTCCTAATTCTGACCAAGATTCTTTCAGTCAAAGGGATTTTTCTATCCCTTGTCCTGGGGGTAGTTCCTTGTATAACTTTGATGCTGACAATAAAAGCTTCGAACGGACCATCTTTTCCACCAGCTCTTCTTCACTGGCCAGAGAAGTGACTGCCTTTGTCATTAACGAAGAACAAGATGCATCTAGCTCCAACAGTCAGGAGCAAAGAATTGCTTCTTTAGAGGCTAGCTTCAAAAATGTGGCTATAATAATGGCAAGCATGCATGCTATAATCATTGCACAATACACTGGTCTGTCGGTTGCGAATATAATTCTAATCCAAGAACAAGTAGCGACATCTGCTCCCACCAATGCTGGTCAAGGGATACAATCTCCTCATATTGCTACGGTACCAACTCCGAGTCTTTTTGGTGCTGGGGGTGGTGCATATCATGCAGTCCCTTCTCTTAACACACCGAATCGGTCCGCTGCTCCCCAAGCATCAGGAGAAGCTAATGAGGCCATAAAGATTTTGCGTACTCAATTCGAAGCCTTCAAATAGAAGGACGGCTTACAGAAGCTTGGGATCAAATAATCTTATCCCATAGAGTGGAAAGAAGTCCAGTTTTTACCCAAATACAAACCTCCTACCTTTATGATGTTTGATGGTAGTACATCCCCAAGCCAGTACCTCAACCACTTCGAGGGAATGACTGATCAAATTTAGCCAAACGATGCTCTACTCACTAGGGTATTTGTTGGATGTTTAGTTTGTGCGGCTTATGACTAGTATCACAGTTTACCAGACGGTTGCATAACTTCCTTTGTTGGGTTCAAACAAATATTCCTAGAACTATTTTATGAGGAAACAAATGACATAACTATGTTAGCCCTCAACAAGATCAAACAGCGGCCTAATGAAACTGCTGAACGTTTCATTGAACGATTCCGTCATGAGGCACTCAAAATGCCTTTAGGAACTCTAGATGCTCTAACTATAGACACATGCAAATCAAATTTGTTGCCCATGTGGATGGGATCCACACAGTTCTAGGACTAGCCTTCCTTTATAGTGAATGCTAGAGTAGTCGAAGAGAGTGCTGACAAGTTCAAACAAATAGGCATCCAGATGCCTAACCTCGACAGAGATGAACATTCTGCATCCAACAGCGGTGGCCGCCAAAATAATCGTAAAGGTAAAGAGGCTTTGGCCATCAATGTTAAAGGTAAAGAAACTCTAGCCGTTAACATAGGTCAATCAACACCTACTACGGCAGCACAATCGCAAAGTGCACCGTGTCCGAAGGATGAATACTCTTTCGATGAAGATGATGTCATAAGCATCTTCGATTGCTTGATCAAGAGTAATAAACATCAGCTACCTAACGCAAAGCGGCCAGAGAAAGTAGGTAAAACTGATCATCCTAAATATTGTGTGTATCACTGGTTCATTGGACACCCGACTCGAGCATGCTATATGTACAAAGGGAAGATTCAAGAGATGATTAAATCCGACACAATCACTCTTCAGTAGGACGAGAAGACTGTGACTGCTAACATCGTCTGTCTATAGTTTTACAACTTTTTTGCTCATCTTGTGCAAGATGGAGTCGTACATATCCTGAAAGCTACTATGGAGATTGTCAATCTCCCGCCAGCATGAAGTGGTGGTCTTGTTCCTCTGTCAACTGATAAGGAGGAAATTATATAGATCCATCCTGATTTGGTGGCTGACTTTGGGACACCTTCTTCGTCCACAAAATCTAAGAAAGCAACCAAATAGAAGTCATCTCACATGACTTCATTGGGTGATCACCATCTTCCACCTTTAACTGCAATGTTCATCTCGGCGATAAATTCTTCTTCTTCTTCTGAGAAGACGCTACCGAAGCCGGAGGACAGTTATCAACCAACATTCCATCTATATAGTCAACAATCCCAAGAACTAATGACGAAGATGGGATATGACCTGCAGAAAACCCCTGGCTTGAACCATGGAAGAGGATCTCCTATACCTCTTTTCCTACGCCGTCAACACAATTAGTCTCGCATTGGCTTGGGGTTCCGGACAATCGTTTCATCTTGTCAAAGGAAGCTTTCCAAAGGCAAGGCTCGGATGAAGGATTGCAATATGATTTCTTTTGCTCCAGCTTCAGAAGAAGAAGCCCTGACCAGTACCATATCTGGGAAACTCTACCTTAGAGACTATTTAGAAGGTCAATAGGTCCCTACTCCGAGTTCTGATGCTCCTCCATCAGCTTTTTCGCATGATGTTAATGTTCAATTAATTTCATCGCCTCCAGTGGAGCCGATTCCTCCCAAGCCAACAACGACCGACAAAGAAAAATAGCCATTTTGCTTTAATAAAATATTAAAGAAAACTTTATTTCTTGGACTTGGGAGACCATATAACTTCGATATATTGGCTCAACTAGCCAACACTCTGGTGAGGTTGTCAAACATCAAGCTCTTGCATCTCTCAAGGGATACTCGAGAAACACTAAGCAAAGCTTTGATGCAAACTGACACTTGTCTAGCACTCCTCAAGAAAATAGACGAGGAACTTGTGGCATATTTTCAGTATCATAGTGTAATGGAGTTGATTCATAATATCACCTTTACACAAGATGACATGCTCCTAGAAGACAATCGACATGATCGACCTTTATACTACATAGGATATGTCGATATAATAAAGGTTGATCGTATCCTGATTGATCCTGGATCTGCACTTAGCATTATACCAAAAACTTTATTGGATGCCTTGAAAATCCTAGTGCATAATCTCTCTAAACAATCACGACTATCTTGGGATTTAATTCCGAGAGAAGTGAAACACTAGGAAAGATTCACCTGAAAGTTCAATTCGGCAATCTTTGCACTAAATTCACTTTTTATGTGATTGACAATCACGTCTCCTATAATGCTTTGTTTTGGAGACCATGGTTGCATGAGCATAATATCTTGCAATCCACTCTCCATCAGTGCTTCAAATATGTCGATGACAATTAAGAAGTTAGGAAAGAGGTGGCCGATCTTAATCCCTTTCGGGGTGTCGAGTCATACTGTGCTGACTCCGGAATGTATAAAAAAGAATTCATGAAGGTCGTACAGTCCATGGATACTAAGGAAGAACAGGGGGACACCCCAGATAATGTTTTTGTGATTCCAGTTAAAGAATACACTTCTCGTCCTTCGTCTTCTTAGGCACTAACCATCCATCTCTCCTCTCATGCTAAGCAGTTTCCTGCTGAAAAGAGGGAACAGAGGAAGTTCACCTCTTCTAAGCCTCTTGTTATCAACCTCAGTCGTAACAAGCCTTCTCCTTCTCCTTCTTCTCGTATGGTTACCAACCTTACCAAGCCTTTGGCTAAGGCCAAGAACCCTGTTGTAAATGATGATGTACAAATCAATAAAGTAACATCTCCTTTGCAGTATACTGATGTTATTTATTATACTCAATGTTACTTAGAAATGCTAGATAACTTCAAACCACTCATAATAGGAGCAGTTCAACCTCTCCAAGACAAAGTAATATTTTAACCAGCTCAAGATTCCTTCTTGCTAGTTCCTTCAAGGAAGAAAGATGAACTTCCTTTACTTTTTAGTAAAGGAACAGAGCAGAAGACTACGTCCGATAGCGAGACTAAAAATGACGATAAGGCTCCAACTATGATGTTATAGTCAACAATCTAAAGGCATCATTCAAAAGATGGGCTATAATATCAAAGCTGGCCTTGATGGTGGTAAAGGAAGGCGAACCACTACAGGAAAAATGTGTTTTCACGCCGTGCATTGTGCGCCATAAAATACTTTAGACGACACACATGCTAACGCCGTATTAGCCCATGCCGTAAAAAGATGCTAGTTTAGACGACATAATATGTGTGTCGTCTAAACTCAACTTGTGCGTCGTCTATACTCATTCACGACATTCATTACGTGCCGTGAAAAGGCAATTACGACGTGTATTAGTGTGCCGTTAGTACACATTCACGACATACATATACACGTCGTTAATGCACCATTACGACATTCAGGTGCACGTTGTTAATAATATTTTATGGCATTCCTTTGCATGTCTTTAATAGTCAATTACGACATTCATTGTATGTCGTGAAAAGTATTATATACCCATCAATTACGACATATTATGCATGCCTTACATTCTCTTCAATTTTTTAAAAAATTATGCTTTTCGTATAATCAATTTTACCTTTTGACGTTCAATCACAAAGCATATAATATACACAACAATTATAAAAATAAAAACTTTCATTAAAATAATAATGTCAAATCACCCAAATCCAAAAATTCTTTATAGCGAACACAACAATTGTTACAAGTACCAACTTTCATTGAAACCATAATGTCAAATCTTATGAATCCCAAATCACCAACTAAAATCCAAAATTAATTTATAGTGAATACAAAATATATTGATTCATTCATTCCATTCACTTTCAAAAGCAACATAAGTAGAGGCATATTCAATCATCACTGCATCTAAAGTGCCCAAATCTATATAAACACCAACTTTAGAGCATGCAGTTGAGCACAACATGTGTTCAGATTAGGGTACGTTGAGAACTTGCACTTTAGAGCCTCCTACATGACATCAACTTTTACAGAGTCCCAGTCAATACAAACCTGGATGGTCGTATATTTGGTCTCAGAAAACCGAAGGTAAATGCATACATGCACTTAAATTACAGAATTCATTTTATAGCCCAACTCAAGGGAAAAGATTAATTGAGCATAATTTCCTTCTCTTTCATTTATGAAATAATGTATGTTTGCCTATTAAAATTCAATAAGTTGATTGTAGAAGAATATTAAACTAATGCCAATTCTGGAGAGTTAGAATGATGGCCTAAACTTGTTATTGTTCTTACTTGTGCACTTAACACCATACTGTAGTATGATATTTGCCAATTCTGAATATTTGGCAGTGTTAATGCCAACTCTGGAGAGAGAATATTGTCTTAAGAAAATCTGTTATTTTGATCAAAAAAAACAAGAACTTCCTAGACATAGAAGTCAATGGGTGATGTCAGCATCTTAGTACTTCTACTACTTGCACTCCATGTGGCACATTAAGCCAAAGAGTGAAAGGTGTGGCACATTTAGCCAACGATCAAAGTAAAGGCATTTATAATGAAATATAACATCCTTTAAAAAATTAATATATTGTAAGAGCAGGCTAGAACACTTGGGAATATTTTAAATCGATTATGGCAAAAGATAATAAATATTATTTACCTGAGTTGGAGTAAGATCAAAGTAAGAAGCTAATGAAGCTCTCGATTGTGGGGAGAGGGAATGAATGACAGCCTTCTCTGAACCAATATGAGATAGGAACTCATTCAAACTTTGCTTCTCAAGCATCACTGTTCCAGCTGAAGTTATGCAACCACTGCAAAGTCATAAATAGATCACTTATAATCCACAATGTAGAAAAAAGTTCATGGTTAGACAAAGGACCATCAATTCCATGTAATGATATACACTTCTAAATGTGCCAGAGATAGTTCAAACCATTAAGTCTATAAACCTTAGCTTTTTAGAAAATGACATTTTTAAGGATATTACCAACAAAATCACGTTCAGAATTAGGAAGTATAGACGAGAAGTATGAGAAACTCCCTAAAGAACATAAACATAATTGTCTACGTTTGCAGTTCATAACAGTTTCTAGTGAAGTGAATCACCAAATACTCGAGGGTTTATTACTCTATCTCCAAAAAATAATAAAAACTGGTTGCTATCCTAAATTTTGCTCTAAGACAAGGTGGCAAGCCTCATCACCAATCGAAGCTACTACATTAACTCATCAATGGTTCAAAACAATAATAATCAACGCATCCAGTGCTCTGAACTTTCTATTCATGCACTTCATCAAAAGTTGTACGGTAGACTCTAGTCAGGAAAGGAAAAAAAAGATGAACATTAATAAAAAAAATAGTCTAATCTGCATGCCAAGCAACCTTTCAGTAAAATTTTTACGACATCTGTATTTGATGGCTTACTAAAAGGATTGACCTTCAATTTTCCCTAAAAGTAAAAATATAACACCATTGTGGAGATCAGCATTCCGATAAGAAAAATAATAGAACCTTTAAGCAAACATGATAATAATCCCTAAATTCTATAGTATCAAAATAATGTGAATCTGACATTATAGGAGGGCTATCTGGAGGACTTGGTAAGTTTTGCTCTATTGGTAATTCCAGTTTCTCTTAAACTTCGTTTCAGTATCGATTTTAGACACAAAATTGTAAGAACGCATCAAACACACTAACATCAAATTTTTACTTTGGGGAGATATCGTGTACCTGATGCCTTTCTTTCCATTTGGGGAAGATATCATTTCCTAAAATTTGGAACAGGTGATCCCTCATCTCGTCTTTGGTAACAAGCAAGCATGTTACCAAGCATTTACATTTTATAGCTGCATATAACAGTACCTAAACCGTATGTTATTACCTATGATATCTCAAAACGCACTAGGAGAAAAAAATATTATATAGAATCATTAAAATCATTTGGATTTCCCTTTAAACTCTTATATTTCTGTTGCTTCCACATTAGACTCGCTTTGTCTGTCAATCATATCCCACCAGTATATGAATTTAGAGATACATCTCTATCTGGTAAATTCGGATTAATAGAAGAAAAGAACTCTTATGAAAATATCTCGGTGCACATAATACTATCAACCCATAAAGTAAAGAACATATTTATGGGATGAACAATTAATTTCTGCCCATAGGCTGTATTACTTGCTCAGTAAAGCATGTAATAACTTCAAAGATTAGCAAGGCCAAAGGAAGTAAAGATTACAGAAGAGGATAAATTGGCATTTGGCCATGACAAGTTAGCCAATTGATTTACTAAAATAAAACATACCCAATTTTATACATTTATAACATTTGTTGAATTATCTAAATTCTTTGCTTTATGTGTCTGATTATATCAATCCAATGGAACATTGCCATGGTCGATTTTCAAATGAAGTAGGCGCTTTGTCTAGAGATAGCTGTAGGAATTTAAGAGAGTAACTTTCCATTCATATAGTGTCAAATAACTATGATCGCAACAAAGAGTAATACGTGCAAATTTATACTGGAACCAGTGCATTTAATTCGTAAATTATGCAGCATAATTTTCATTTAATGAAAAAGTAACCTCTAAGTAATTACACGAATGAATAAAACTCAAAAAAGATAACTGACCACTAATGTTTTGGGTTTGACCATATCTTGTTGAAACTGTCCTTTTCCAATAACCATGTGCTCCAACTTTAACTTTCCAAAAGCTCTCTAAAGCATTCGGCCCAGGAAACACAGAGTATTATGAGCCTCATTCTTAATTCAAGGATACAGATGTAAATAGTTAAACATTAAAAGATATGATTTTTACCTCCACAGAATGTGATGTAACTAGCCTGTACACATGCACTAGCCGGGTTTGGCCAATTCTATGGCATCGATCCATTGCCTGCAGATCCATTTAAGGATTCTGGATTTGTTTGTTTCAAGTTAGTTTGATGTTAAAACTTCATTAAGTAATGATGTAAGTGTTGTCCTATAAAATTATAGCTTTACCCAATCACTGTCATATATAATACATGTGGCGGCTGCAGTGAGGTTAATACCCAGACCACCAGCTCGAGTGCTGAGAAGGAATATGTTAACATGACTATTTAAGTCATTAAATGCATCTATCTGTTGAAAGAAACGGTAAACACCATCAACACATGAACAAGGACAAACTTGTCTTCATGTTAATATATAAATTAGGACAGATATTAAGCATATAAGATTCAGCTCTTCCATCATATAATATGGCCAATGCAATTTACAAGAAAATCAATCTTTACTACTAAAAACGTCTTAAGTTGTGGATGCCTATAGAGTCATCATTACAAACAAAATAACTATATGAAATGACAAAGAAAAAATAGACTGCAATGAGTAACAAATAAAAGAAACTACAACATGAATTAATAGGTTGCAATGACTTGTAAAGATACTGAATAAACCATTGAGGAACACAATTGTGTCAATACTGACCTACTGCCTCCTGTCATCCAGTCTAATACTTCCATTGATTCTGCATACGTAAATGTCTTTCTCACTAAAGTAGTACTCTATAATGTCCAAGATTTTAGTCCATTAAGAGAAAATAAGAACCTAAAATTGCTCAAAATGAGGTTCATGCAAAGTCAGCAATTTTTTAAAATAAGATAGAAAAGAAACATACCTTGTGCTTCTGGTCGAGTAGCAGAGTCACTAGTCGATCTAACAAATGAAATTTACCACATTATTCCACTAACTTCTCTGTAGGTGGATAAAAACCTAAAGCAACAAAGGCTAAAAACGGTAAGGATTTCTCCACAACTGGTTATATATAGATTGAGCAGGTTGTGTTAAACACAAACCTATCGTATCATATGCGGAATCTATGAGATCAGGGTGATTACAGTTCTTCCAGGAAACTGGTCACCTGTTTTATTATCAAACATTTAGCAAGAATAGAAGAAAAATATATAACAGTAATGATTATATCACTAATGAAATAATATTATTAATAATGAATGTCAATACTAAATGCTCTCTTTGTTAGATAGTTCTCTAGTATTTTATTGACTAAATGTTCCTGAAAATTCTTTTGATGCGGAGTCATATTGACATATAAAATGATCTCTTTCTTCCTTGGAAGGCTTTGCTCAACATCTTCCTTCATTCGCCTTAGGAGGAATGGTCGCAATATGGAATAAAGTTTGGATAAAACGTGTGAGCAAACTAATATGGATATTATTCATGAAGAGTAACATCATATAAATGAAACAAAAAAAAAGGAATTACCTTAACCCTTCTCCTTTCTTAAGTATCTTTCAGTTGAGCCTCACTGGTGCACATGGCTGAAAAATCAAACCTGAAGTAGAAGGATGTCGTTAAATCCAAATAGAGAGAAAAAGAAGATAATGGTTTATATAGGAGCATAGTATCATATACAAATTTGGAATCTTTTTTACTGAAAATACTGCAGTGAACTAGAAAGAAGCCAAAAGGAACATGCTTTAAGGAGGTGAAAAAGGGTGCTCTGTAAAGATGGGCAAGAACTAAGAATGAGACGTGAAAGAATTCAAAAGAAACTTAGGAGTCGTATAGTATCTCCCAATAACATTGGGCCACTAATAACAATCTCATAGGATCATTAAATGAATTCCTTTTACAAACAACAAAGATGTTATGAGGTTTTGTAGCCAAATAAATTATGAAAAGAGTATCATGATTATGGACAGAATTTTCTTCAAACGAAACATGCAAAATCAACAAAACTTCGTAGGAAAATTTGGAAAGTTTGCAAAACATATTTGCACATTTATTCGAGTAATTCACTGCATTACATACTTATGTTATAAACATAGTCACAGAAACATCTCCATATATTGGGTTATGGCTGCACCTGCATTAACGTCATCCTCATGGCATTGGATGCCTTTTTAGACACTTCTTCCTAACAAAATTTGTTGTCATAACACAATATTCCTGTGTTATGACCAATAATTTGTCAATTGTTCATTAAATTATGAAACACCTTTGTCAATCCTTTTCTCCGCAGCAACCAAAATCTGATGGGAAAAGTCAATGTTGATGGTGTATCCCTTATTGTATTAATAGTGTGATATAGTAACTTATAATTCTTAATCCATATAAGAACATGATTTAATATAATTCTCATAATTTTATTATTTATTTCATCTTTATGAGTCTATCTAGTTCAGTGCCCATATTCTCAAGTCCTATCAACCTATATGTATTGGATTGGATCAATCGATACATAAAGAAATGGTAGTATATCATATCATATCATAATACGCATCATGTATCATATGATACTTAATATCTTATCATGACATTTCATATATCATATGGCACGATTGCAGTTGACCTTATGAAGAATGCAAAGGCCTCACTCGATAATCCCTAGTAAGTCAAAGATAGATATATATATATATATATATATATATATATATATATATATATATATATATATATATATCCGAGAAACCATGTCTGAGTTTCCAATCCGCCTATACGTATTATGGGTTTAAATATTAAAGGAGGATGGACTATATTCAAGTAGCGTCTTATTAAAAATCGGACTTAGAGGAGTAGTGTATGCAATGGAGATTGGTCGGGTGGCAGCACATCAAGAAATGATGCATCAGAAGCAAATAAACACTTGATGCTCGGTGTGCAAATATTAAGATTCAGCCAGGCTGACATGAAGATTATGTAATTAGTCTCGGGCTTAGCCTGGGGCTGAGCTTGTAATACAACTCTCTCGTATCTTTGTCCTTGAATTGAAAAAGGTCGGTTTTTGTGCTGATGTGTGTGCATATGTATAATATATTAATACATACGCACAAAAACATTCTCACAATGGTTGACATGTCTTATAGTCTCTAAGAACGATCTTTCACCTCCAAGCTATGATCATTCTACTGCTCGCCATAGAAGTATGAACGAAGATTATCCACATCAGCTACATGTTTGAAATAAGCACTCCGACCGCTATTTCAAGTATGGAAGATGTAATCCATTTAGCTTGACATAAAAAATTTTATGGTAAAGAAATATTCTAACTACCAAGAAACAAATTCTGCAAGAACTACTAGCCTTTCCAGAATAAAGAAGCTAAGCAATACATACTAAAGAATATGTAAATGTTTAGCAAAGAACCAATTCCATTTTGGTAATCAGAAGTGCATCAAAAAACTAATGACGCAAAACCCATTTAATATATTTGTGAAAATGACACCACCAGTACAAAATAATGAAAGAAAAATAAAGTTCATATCTAAGTACCTAACAGTGGCAGGTTCGATATTAACAGGGCCATGAGTTCAGCTTCCCAGAGGAGTCTAGTCACGGAAGGAGTAGATCTGGGGGTTGTAGTCTGCCGATGCCGCCGCCCGGGCTCCTCCTCCTCTCTACCGCCAATGTATTCAAGAATAGACAGAGGAGTCGTCCTTAAGACCCAGTAGGCAGTTGATATACCAGGAGCGACATCGATGGTGATGGCGACAGTGCAACTCTCGTTGCCAAAGTCAAAACTGACCTTCGAAAACTCTCTCCAATTTTCAATCATATCTAACAAAAAGTTAGGGTTTTAAATAGAGGAGAGTAGATCCATCGATGGAGGCGGGGCCTGGATCTTCTCCTGTCCCCCGACGGAGTCGAGGGGGTCATCTTTTTGACAACGACGGAGGAAAGGGAGGGGTTTCATCATAGGTGATGTTGTAGACGTCGGGGTTATCGTGGGCAAGGGCTGCAAAGGAGGAGGAGGAGGAGGAAGGGCAGATGTAGAGGCACAGGAGAGAGAGAGAGGGCTTTTTCTTATGTGAGCCCTGGAGAGAGTAAGGGATTCCAAAAATATTACAAAAAAGTGAAATAGTAGGGCGCAGATTCATCCGGCTAATTTTTTCACAGATGTTGGGACTTACAATGCACACCGTAAGCAAATATAACATTTGTGGCTTTCAATACACGCCGTAAATAAATATAAGAAATTACTTTCAGAGTTTTTAACGACGTCTAGTATAATGTTTGTCTTAAATTAGTTATTTACGGCACACTTACTTACGCATGCCTTAATTTCAATGCTGTAAAATGTCACTTTTTTGTAGTGAACACATATTCGTATCCCTACTCTAAAAGAAAAGTTACTGTAATACTATAACAAAACAAAGCATTGGTTGGGCTATACTTTGCCAGTTACGACCCCAAACGCTTTTGATTCTGACAAAGAGGAGCGATCTTACTCTTCTGACTCTATTTTGTGGGATTCTGACACCAATATAGGACACATCCATCGAGTGACTCTATCTTCTAATATGGTGACTACCGAGTTCTCAGAAGACGGTAACAATTTTGATAAATCTCCTAAGTCAGATCCTTGGGCACAAAGAATGGGCAATCAATGGGAACTTCGCTTCGAGCAATATGAACCAACTACCGAAGATCAGTTGGTCCAGGTCGATGTCGAAAATAAAGCTTCTCCAAGGCCAATCTTCATCAGCAAAAGCCTTCCTGAAACGGATAAACAGGAACTAATTCAACTCATGAAGGAATACATCGACGTATTCGCCTGGAGCTATGAGGATATGCCAGGGTTAGATCCTCAGATCGCTACCCACAAACTCAACATCCTACCAAATGCGAGGCCAGTTAAACAACAACAGCGTCGACTCTGACCCGATATGATGGATGCTATATAAGCTAAAGTCAAAAAGCTTATTATCTGTGGTTTTGTCATAGAAGAACAACATTCTGACCGGGTGGCTAATGTCGTCCCAGTTATGAAGAAAATAGGGAAGGTCCGAGTCTGCATTGACTTTAGAGACCTCAACGATGCTTGTCCCAAAGATGAGTTTTTTCTTTTGATCACTGATGTCATGATCAACAATACTTGCGGATTCGAACGAATGTCTTTTATGGATGGATTCTCAGAATACAATCAAATCAAGATGCATCCAGAAGATGAGAGACATACATCTTTTTGTACTCCTCTTGGAGTCTATTGCTACACTGTCATGCCATTCGATCCGGTGCAACCTATCAGCGGGCTATGAGTACCATCTTCCGTGATTATTTGTGGAAGATAGTCGAATGCTATGTCGACGATATTGCTGTTAAAAGTCATCTAAAGGAAGATTATGTCCAAGATTTGAGAACTATCTTCGATCTAATGCGCCAGCATCAACTCAAGATGAATCCCACCACGTCGTTCCTGGGAGTCTCAATTGGCAAATTCCTCGGATTCATTATTATCTCTAAGGGTATACACGTTGACCCCGAAAGATCAAAGCCATTCAAGAGATGCGTCCTCCACGCAACCTAAAAGAGCTACAAGGGTTCCAGGGACGGCTTGCATACATTAGGAGATTCATTTTAAATCTATCTGGACGTTGCAGACCATTCACTCAATCATGAAGAAAGGTGTGTCTTTCATTTGGACTGAAGAATGCCAACAAGCATTTGAAGATATAAAATAGTACTTGATGAACCCTCCAGTTCTAGTGCCTCTAGTATCAGGAATACCCTTTCTAATGTATGTTTGTGCAATGAATCATTCTTTGGGAGCTCTACTAGCCCAGAAGAACAAAGAGGGTCAAGAACAAGCTATCTATTATCTCAACCGTACGATAATCGGGGCTGAACATCGATATAGGCCAGTGGAAAAAGAATGTCTAGCTTTGATTTTTGTTGTTTAGAAGACAGTACATTATATTACAGGCCAGACTATTTATGTTATCTCCAGAGTTAACCCTCTCTGGGTCTTGATGAAGAAGCCCAGTACACCCAACTTCAGGCTTGCTACATGTACCATATTGTTAGCATAGTATGATATGGTTTATGTCCCCTAAAAGTTTGTTAAAGGTCAAGTCTTAGCCGACTTCCTAGTGGTTCATCCAATTCTGGAGACATCTAAACTATACGACGAGATTCCTGATGGAACTTTGGAATCTTACATGATTTCAGAAGAAGTTCTTTGTTGACTTATATTCTTTGATGGTGCATCCAGAATTGGACCCAAAGGTACTATTGTCGCTGGAATTGGAATTTTTCTTGTATCACCTAAAGGATTAACTATTCAAAGAGCTTATTCCTTGGACGAGTCATGTTCCAACAATGTGGCTGAATATAATACTCTACTCATTGGCCTCTAATTGGCTAAACAGCTGGATATTGTATATCTCGAAGTATATGGAGATTCTAAGCTGATCGTCAATCAAGTTAGAGGCATATATGAAGTTCGATACCAAGAACTTGTTCCATATCATAAAGCGACAGTTAGATTGGCTACATCGTTCAAAGGATTCTTCATTGAACATATACGTCGAGCTTGCAATACAGAGGATGATGCACTTGCTAATCTAGCAACAATATTAGTAATTTCGATAAAAAGACAACAGTTGATTGGCATCACTAACAAAGAGTTATTTTGCATCGAGGATAACTTAAATATTGAATTTAGAAATTCAACTGAAATTGACACTATTAGTGAAGACTGGAGGGTTCCTTTCATCGACTTTGTGGTACATGAAATCTTAGCCCAAGATCCTCAGGAAGATACAATAATTTGTCGACGATCACTCCGGTTTTATTTCAATCACACCTCCAAGACCCGCTATCGGCGACCATTTGACGGTCTACTCTTACGTTGTCTTACGGGAGATGAAGCAAAACAAATACTATGTGAAGCTCACAATGTTGTCTGTGGGGCACATCTGCCCGGTCCTAAGCTACAGGATCGTATTCGATGTATGGGCTACTACTGGCCAACTATGGTATCAGATGCTATTGAATATGCAGGAAAATACCGAGCGTGTCAAATTCATATATACTTCATCTATCAACCATCAAAAAAATTCATTCGACTGTCGTATTATGGCCATTTGAAGCTTTGGGCACGGACGTCATGTTAGGGTCATATACTAAAAGTACCACTTTTGTAGAAACCTTATTTCCTTAAATTTTGAATAAGAATCATATGGGCAAATGTTTGCATATTGTATTTGTTGCAAGTGTTAATGTAAATGTCTGATATTCTGTATTGTATATAATATGGTGCGTGGTGTCACACAGAAGATCATATTATCAGTTTCCTATGGAGTATATAAATAGTTCACAACCTAGATGGACTTGGACAATCTATTGGAAAGGTTGTAGTGTAATCTGGTATTAGTCTATCTTGACTATAGGTTTACACTAATACACTTTGTGTGTATTGAACAGGACCACTTGAGGTTGTTCTCTTTGTACTGACTACATAAGAGAACAAACACCTCTGTTATTATGGATGCTTGTACTCTTAATCCGGATATAATAATGGACATGTATATGCAATGTGCATTACTTTGACTCATAAAAGAGTGAAATTCATTATGGATCAAAAACCTCTATGAATTGGGTAATAACATTGTATGTATGATGGGCTGTTGATTATAAATGGAATCCATGTCCCGATACATCGGGTTGATGATGTCCTTTTAAGGAGCTCATAAGGATTGTCATGCAAATCCTGCAGGTGGATTATATCCGACATGACAAATAAAGTTGAGCGGTACTACTTAAGGATAAAAGATGTCGAATCAATATAGTTGTTAGTAACTTAATTTGATCGACGGAAATACGATATCTTAACATGGGGAAAAAATGAGCATATAATAAAAGGAGCCCAGAAACATAATTTGGGATTAGGGAGGTAGTGCAACAATAGCTCATTAGTGGACCGAGCTATTGTTAATGGGCCTGGATTGTGTGTTCGGGCTGAACACGGGATATCCAGATCCGTTAGGAGGCCTAACCCTAATTTCTCCTCATGGTCCCTGCCGTAGCCTATATATATCCTCTATTCTCTGGCCGCCAGATTAATGATTAGAAATCTGAAATTTTCTCTAAATTCGTGATTCACGTAAGGAGAGAAAGAGAGTGCTGCCAAGGAGAAAAAAAGGTTAGGAGATCGTCGCCCACACGACGTCCAACTCGAGGAAGGAATACGTGTAGAAGATCTTGGGGTCGTCCGCTCGAGATTTCCAGGAATTACTTGTCTTCTTTCCGCTGCAGGTATAATTCGTGAACCCTAGTTTCCGCCTATGAAGGGTTAGAACACGTATTTGATCTGTTTAACTTTCTATCGATCAATACTGTCACGCCCCGCTCCCGTAGGAGCGATCGTCCTCGCTAAGGCCTGATGCCGCACGGGCCTAGGTTGCGCCCATACAAGGCCAAGTCCAGAAACGACCGATTTGAGCTAGGCCACAAAGTCGCACAGAGTGTCCCCATTTGCAGCGGAAAGTAAATGAACACAAGTTGAAACGAATTCAAACACTTTATTAATTTTCAAGAAGTTTACAAGCGGCGCTAGGCCGATATTATAAATCGTTCAAGCTCTCTCTCTCTGAAACATAAAAGACGTGCCAAGTGGCTTACAAGATGGAATGATCCATGGCGATGTTCCGATACATTATATCCTGTATAGGGTGCTTCAGCTCCTTGCAACACTCCAAGGCTCCAGAGATAGCTCCGCGCCTTAGCACGTTCGATGGAAGCTCCGCACCCGCCGACGTTTCCTGCTTCCTGCAAGCAGACTGTAGGGTTATCAGTACATTGTTATGCACTGGTAGGGAGGCTAGCTCGCCCACAATGCTATCATTACTAAACACGTTCCGTTTACTTTTGTGCATCTCTGTCATTCATTGTCTTTCTAATCTTGTCTTAGGATCAATTTCATGGCATATGTCATAACCTATCCCGTGTTGCCAAATTTAAGTGTTGCATGGAAATACATGCACGACTTACCCATACTTACCGTCCGGCCTTCCCTGTCCAAAGTAAACCAAGTTAGTCAATAATTCATGTGTAATATTGCGATTCTTGGAAACATTTAATATCAAGGGCGTGCCTCTGCCTCGGTTTCTAGCGTGCCGTTGGCGTATTTTCTAACTCCTTTGCCAAAGTACCTTCGATTATCTAGTGTGTTATATTCAAGCCCGTTCAGGAGGCACTTCATTTAGTTAACTTAGACTACTTTGATTTCAATGCAAGGACTTGCACGTGGATTGCCACCAGCAAAGCCTACTTAACTCTATATGCACCGGTCGCTGGCACCACAAGCCATTTTGGACCCTTTACCCCTTGGTATTTCGCAACTATTCAGAGCGTACGGCTGGTACACGTTGATAGTGTCTTGAAATACCCTGTACTTACGTCCCCCGGGTGGCCAAGCCCCCCCCAGGCAGCCCGTAAGCACCTTTTTGATTCCGTCCGGACCGGCAAGTCCTTCATACTTTGACCATGTCGCAGAATCCCTTTTCCTTTATGGCACAGCATACGCCACCCCTCGCTCGTACCGTTTGTCCATGACCATTTCGTATTAACTTGTCTTTTTAACATAACGGCTGTCTCTGAGCCGTAGGCTAACCCTTAGCCTTCTTACGTTATCGACCAGGATGGCGTCCGTACAGCGCGGGTAGCGAGTCCCGTTGCACGTGCCCGTCACACCTGTCGCTAACCATTCTTTTCTTTCTTATCTTTCATTCATTCTTTCTTTTCTTTCTTTCTTTCACTTGTTCGTTCGTTCGTTGGTTCTTTCACATATTCGTTCATTCATTTGTTGATTCATTCATTCACTTATTTATTCATACATTTTGCAACTCCCTGTGCGGGGGTCGCCTTGGCGACCCATTAGTCCCATAGCCGTTCAATGTTGCTAAACTCTACTCGAAATGACTATATTGATAGTCTTCCCGTTTCATTATTGTAAACCATTCATTGTTTCATTGTTGAACGCAAGCTTGTGCCTTAGAACGAGCGTGGAGCGCGGTGCGAGAGTTCTCGTATTTTCTATGTTCTTTTCCATATTCTATACAAGCATACAAGATGGGATTATTCCCTTAGCTAGGTGCGTTGAGTCATTTATTAGCATGCGCGGGGTTATCGCCAAGCGATTCTCGTGATAGTTTCTGTATTGTTATGTGTCTAGGCTAAGCAAAGACGGGTTCATCGGAGCCACCCACCTTAGCGATGTTCGCATCGGCCGAGCGATACTCCGAGCGCTCCTTTGAAAGTCTAAGTTTGGATTCAACTTGACGGGCCAATATAAGCCTTGCATCGATTCTTCTTCAGGTCGATGCCAACTCTTCGGGTCGACGGCTCGTTCGAGTCATCGCACTTGCCTTTTGAATCGGCGTTCCGCTAGGGCGGAGCGGGTCATTATAAATACGCACACCAAAGGAAGGGTCCTGGGAATCCCCAATTCCATCAATTGGTATCAGAGCCACTTTGGATCTACGTATTGATTGATATGTCCATGTTGTCCAATAAAACTTGCGCTATGTAATAGTCGGTAGATGTAGATCTGTTCTAACTCGGTTTTGCAGGCATCATAGATCCAACTATTATGGTCCAATGCATGTTTTTGATTGTGTTGTTTAAACCACGGACATGTCATGGATGTTGTTGTTGCTGTGGATGTAATTAAAATCACGAGGGTTGATCGTGCTTATTAATTTAATTTTTTAATCTAGATTATGTGTGAACTCCTTCGGGAGGCATAGGGTTGATGTAATTTTAATTATTTTTGATCAATTGTGATGGCGGTCGTGGCTGTTTCTGACGCCGGACGAGATGCTGGTTTTGAGCAATCCAGAGGCCGACAGATGATTTTCGATGAAGGAATCGACAGCCAAAACCTTTTTAAAAAAATAAAAAAATCGGGGCGCTGTCCCGAACCCCGCGACCTAGTCGGGCAGGTCGAACCCCGTATAGATCTGCGCAGCGTCAGATTTTGGATTCAGATAGTTGAGGACGGAGCAACAAAGATGACCATAATAGTTGGATATTTTCTCTTATTTTTGTCATTTTGCTTTTTCTAATTATGCATGTTTATTATTGTGTGGTTGTTTTTTTGAAAAACCAAGCCTACATTAATAATGGACAACATGTACATAATATCAACTAGTAGAAAAACCTTCATTGCTAAATAACTAAGTGGGAGAGGATTTTTATTTAGTATAAATCCTATGGTCTCCATTTCTGGTTTATAGGTGATGTAATTATACTTGCGTGTTGGCTTTAGTGCTTTCCTCCATATCGGATGAGTATAATTATGGATCACCAGTACAAACTTCCTTAGGGATAATTGTAGAAAGTTACCTAGTATGTGTTCACTTCTCCATCTGAAGGAACTCGTTACAAGGTAATGGACTTAGTATTAAGTAATGGTATACACTTAGATACAAATAATGGTATCCTCCCCATCGGAGTCACTGCTATTATTTGTATGACCAGAGCAAGACCAGCATATTAATTTTATTTGTCATAAAGTTATATTGACATGATAGTAAAATTAATAAAAAAAATCTACTTGAACAAAGTTGAATTTGTATACGTCCACACTATCGTGGCATACTAAATTCATGGTGTTCAAGGTGTTGGTGAATTTCTTATTATTGTTTTGAGGGAATCAATATTTAGTTAATTCAAAAAGTTTTTTTTTGCCCTACATAATTTTATTTATGTGATTCTCAGGATTTTAAAAAAATAGGTTCTTTCAGTCCACTTATGGTGATTCTTAAAGAAAACAAACTTACTGGACCTAATTATATTGATTGGAAACGTAATTTGGACATTGTTCTGACTGCTGAGGAGTACAAATATGTACTTGTTGAGGAATGCCCACCTAAGCTTGATGCTAACTCTGATGAAGAGGTCAAAGAGGCTTATAAGAAGTGGAAAAGGCAGATGAGATGGTGCGGTGTTACATTTTGGCATCTATGTCAAATGTACTGCAACATCAGCATCAGGCCATGGCCACAGCTTATGACATGATGTATAACCTCAAGAAACTCTTCGGACATCAGAATAGAGCAGCTAGGCAGTTTGCTATGAAATATTTGATGAGTACAAAAATGGCTGAGGGCATACCAGTAAGGGATCATATTCTCAAGATGATGGGTCATCTGAATGAGATGGAGATCCTTGGAGCTGAAATCGATGGGGAAACCCAGGTCGATATCATTCTCGGGACTCTGCCTAAAAGTTTCGACAATTTCTGCCGTTGTATAGTTTGGCAGAACTTGCAAAAGCGCTACAGGATGCTGAATCTCTCTTTAGGCAGAGTGGTCATGTTTTTGTTTCTGAAAAGGCTTCTACTTCTAAGCCAAAAGGCGGTAAGAAGAAGAATAACATTCAGAAACAGGCAAACATAGCAAAGAAGGGCATGGGACCTCAAGGCGCGGTGAAAAAGCCGAACGGCAAATGTTTCAAGTGCAAAGGGTCGGGACATTGGAAGACTGATTGTCCACTTCTCAAACAAGGGAACAAAGAAGGTACATCTCATTTACTAGTAGTTGAAACATGTTTAGAGGTGTTATCTACCGGCACCTGGTGTGTAGATACAGGAGCCACTAATCATGTCTGCAATACATTACAGGGGTTCCAGGAAACCAGACGGCTCAGTGATGGAGAGATATGCTTGTTTATGGGTGATGCTACAAAAGTATCGGTCGTTGCATTAGGAGATGTTACTTTATCTTTTGGTAGAAATAAGTCTTTGACATTGAAAGATTGTCTTTATGCACCTTCACTTAGAAGGAATTTAGTTTATGTTTCTATGTTAGTTAAGGATGGATATTCAGTTTATTTTAATGACAATATTGTTATTAGAAAGAATAAATATTTTATCTATTCTGGTGCATTGGTTGATAATTTGTATGTCATTAATCCTATTTCGCCCACAATGCAACTTATGGAAATGAATAATATGTCATCTAACTTAAATAAGAGAAAAGAACCTTCTTGTATGAACCAAACATATCTTTGGCACTTACGATTGGGGCATATTAACCTAAGAAGGATTCAAAGACTGGTTGAAGATGGACCTTTGAGTTCATTGGAAGTGGAGGCACTACCAGTCTGTGAATCCTGCTTGAAAGGTAAAATGACCAAAAGGCCTTTTACGGTAAAGGGGTATAGGGCCAAAGATGTGTTGGAATTAGTTCATTCTGATTTGTGTGGACCCATGACTATCCAAGCTAGAGGTGGCTTTGAATATTTTGTCATATTTATTGACGATTATTCAAGGTATGGATACATTTATTTGATGCACCGTAAGTCTGAGTGCTTTGAGAAATTCAAAGAGTACAAGGCTGAAACGGAGAAACGTCATAGAAAATTTATCAAGTCATTACGATCAGATCGTGGTGGCGAATACCTCTTTGGAGAGTTTAGGGATTATTTATCAGAGGCTGGAATTGTATCCCAATGGACTGCACCTGGAACGCCCCAACAGAATGGTGTAGCCGAAAGAAGGAATTGAACTCTTATGGAGATGGTTAGATCAATGATGAGTTATTCGGATTTGTCAGATTCGTTTTGGGGATATGCCTTAGAGACTGCAGCTTATATTTTGAACTTGGTTCCTTCTAAGTCAGTACCTCTTACTCCCATAGAGCTGTGGATTGGGCGTAAGCCTAGTCTGAAACATGTTCGTATTTGGGGTAGTCCAACACATGTGCTGAATGGGAAAGCAGATAAGTTGGAATCTCATACAGAAGTATGCTTGTTTGTAGGCTATCCAAGAGGAACGAAAGGAGGTTTATTTTATAGTCCTAAGGATCAGAAGGTCATTGTTAGCACCAATGCCCAATTCTTAGAGGAAGACTATGTGATGAACTATAAACCCACAAGTAGAGTTGTTCTAGAAAAACTGAGACGTGAGACACCAAGTACTTCAGTACCAACAGTACAAGAGGATGAACCACAAATAACTGCACAACGTGTCACAAATGTTACACCACAACCGATAGTGCCTCGTCGTAGTGGGAGGGTTGTGATACAACCTGATAGATATATGTTCTTGGGAGAGTCGTCAGACTTCGTCCCTGAGGAACAAGATTATGATCCCTGTACCTACAATGAAGCACTCCAAGATAAAGATGCAGAGTCTTGGCAAAAAGCAATGATATCTGAAATAGAATCTATGGATTCTAATCAGGTCTGGGAGCTTGTAGAACCACCCGTTGGTGTAAAAGCCATTGGATGCAAGTGGGTCTATAAGAGAAAAAGAGGATCAGACGGTAAGGTTGAAACCTTTAAAGCTCGACTTGTAGCAAAAGGTTTTACTCAAAGAGAGGGCATCGATTATGAGGAAACCTTTTCTCCTGTAGCCATGCTTAAGTCTATTCGGATTCTTTTATCTATTGCAGCTCATCTCGATTATGAGATTTGGCAAATGGATGTCAAGACAGCTTTCCTTAATGGAAGTCTTGAGGAAGACATCTATATGAAGCAACCAGACGGGTTCATTAAAAAGGGCCAGGAGAATCTTGTTTGTAAGCTCAAAAAGTCCATTTATGGACTTAAGCAAGCTTCCAGATCTTGGAACATCTGTTTTGATCAGGTGATAAAATCCTATAGATTTGATCAATGTCAGGATAAATCATGTGTATATAGAAAGTGTGACGAAAATGTGGTGGTGTTCCTAGTACTTTATGTGGATGCCATCTTGCTCATTAGAAACAATGTTAAGGTATTATCTGATGTAAGGGTATGGTTATCCAAACAGTTTGATATGAAGGACTTGGGAGAAGTAGGTCACATCCTTGGGATCAAAGTTCTACGAGATCGCAAGAAAAGGATGTTGGGCTTATCCCAAGCTTCCTATATCGATATTGTACTAACTCGTTTTAGTATGCAAAATTCTAAGAAAGGTTTCTTAACTTTTAGACATGGAATTGCTCTATCAAAGGAGCAGTATCCGAGGACACCTAAAGAGATAGAGAACATGAAGGCAGTTCCTTATGCTTCAGCAGTAGGAAGCTTAATGTATGCAATGCTATGTACGAGACCAGACATCTGCTTTGTCGTAGGCATGGTCAGCAGATATCAGTCTAACCCAGGACAAGGGCACTGGACTACCGTAAAGCATATTTTGAAGTACCTGAAAAGGACTAAAGAGTATATGCTAGTTTACCAGGCAGATAGTTTAGTTCCCTTGGGGTATACAGACTCAGATTTTCAGTCAGATTGGGATTCCAGGAAATCTACCGCAGGTTATGTGTTTACTTTGGGAGGTGGAGCCATTGTGTGGAGGAGTATCAAGCAAAAATGTATTGCTGATTCCACCATGGAAGTCGAGTATGTGGCAGCCTCTGAGGCAGCCAAAGAAGCGGTTTGGCTCATAAACTTTCTATTGGACTTGGATGTGGTACCTAGTTTGCCTAAGTCTATTACACTTTATTGTGATAATAGTGGTGCAGTTGCAAACTCGAAGGAACCACGAGCCCATAAGACAGACAAACATATTGAGCGCAAGTACCACCTGATACGAGATTTCGTAAAGAAAGGAAAAGTTGCTGTGATCAAGATAGCATCAGCCGACAACCTAGCTGATCCCTTTACAAAGAGCTTACCAGCTAAGGCTTTTGACAGTCATGTTGAGGGAATGGGAGTCAGATGTGTAGCAGCATGGCTTTAAGTATAAGTGGAAGATTTGTAACAGTATACTGAAAAGCAATGCTTTGAGTATAAGTGGGAGATTGTTAGGGTTATATACTAAAAGCATCACTTTTCTAGTAACCTTATTTCCTTAAATTTTGAATGAGAATCATATGGCCAAATGTTTGCATATTATATTTATTGCAAGTATTAATGTAAATGTCTGATATTCTGTATTATAGATAATATGGTGTGTGGTATCACACAGAAGATCATATTATCAGTTTCCTATGGAGTATATAAATAGTTCACAACCTAGATGGACTTGGACAATCTATTGGAAAGGTTGTAGTGTAATCTGGTATTAGTCTATCTTGACTATAGGTTTACACTAATACACTTTGTGTGTATTGAACAGGACCACTTGAGGTTGTTCTCTTTGTACTGACTACATAAGAGAACAAACACCTCTGTTATTATGGATGCTTGTACTCTTAATCCGAATATAATAATGGACATGTATATGCAATGTGCATTACTTTGACTCATAAAAGAGTGAGATTCATTATGGATCAACAACCTCTATGAATTGGGTAATAATATTGTATGTATGATGGGTTGTTGATTATAAATGGAATCCATGTCCCGATACATCGGGTTGATGATGTCCTCTTAAGGAGCTCATAAGGATTGTCATGTAAACCATGCAGGTGGATTACATCCGACATGACAAATAAAGTTGAGCGGTACTACTTAAGGATAAAAGATGTCGAATCAATATAGTTGTCAGTAACTTAATTTGATCGACGGACATACGATATCTTAACATGGGGAGCCAAACGAGCATATAATAAAAGGAGTCCACAAACATAATTTGGGATTAGGGAGGTAGTGCAACAATAGCTCATTAGTGGACCGAGCTATTGTCAATGGGCCTGGATTGTGTGTTCGGGCTGAACACGGGATATCCAGATCCGTTAGGAGGCCTAACCCTAATTTCTTCTTATGGTCCCTGCCGCAGCCTATATATATCCTCTATTCTCTGGCCGCCAGATTAATAATTAGAAATCTAAAATTTTCTCTAAATTCGTGATTCACGTAAGGAGAGAAAGAGAGTGCTGCCAAGGAGAAGAAAAGGTTGGGAGATCGTCGCCCACACGACGTCCAACTCGAGGAAGGAATACGTGCATAAGATCTTGGGGTCGTCCGCTCGAGATTGCCAGGAATTACTTGTCTCTTTTTCGTCGCAGGTATAATTCGTGAACCCTAGTTTCCGCCTATGAAGGGTTAGAACACGTATTTGATCTGTTTAACTTTCTATCGATCAATACGCACACCAAAGGAAGGGTCCTGGAAATTCCCAGTTCCATCACGTCATTGGTCCCAACCCACCATCATCTAGAGGACATCGATTTATATTAGCTATAACCGATTATTTCTCGAAAGGCAGAAGCTATACCCTTGGTTGAAGTCAAAACCAGTAGTGTGATTAACTTCATCAAACATCATATGATTTGTCGATTCGACATTCTTCGGTGAATCATTCATGACAATGGACCCCAATTCATCAGTCAAGACTTCACTCGATTCTGCGAAGACAACAGGATTAACAATGTTGCTTCTACAGCCTATAATCCCGTGGCTAACGGTTTGGCAGAAGCATTTAATAAAATAATCATCAAGCTTCTAAAGAAATTTATTTCTACTAGTAAAAGGAATTGGATCGAAAAGATTGGAGAATGTCTATGGGCTTATCGTACTACCATACGCACTCTGACCCGTTGTACACATTTCTCTTTGGTGTATTGATGCGAAGCCGTCTTACAACTGGAAATTCAAATCCCTTCCTTGAGAATTACGATTGCCAATAAACTCACAACAGAAAATAATGATCATCTTTGAGTTCAGGAGCTTAAAGAACTTGACGAAAAGCGGCTACTAGCTCAACAACATATTAAGCTATATCAAGTCCGTATCTCAAAAGCCTTCAACCGAAAAGTCAGATTACAAGCATTTCAAAAAGGCGCACTAGTCCTTACTGTCGGACGTCCTATGACTATGACACACATGAGCAAGGGTAAATTCGAAGCAAAGTGGGTAGGTCCCTAAGTTGTAAAAAAGATTTTCTCAAACGGAGCTTATCAACTGACCAGGATGGCTGGCCAGGTCGCTATGCTGCCTATCAGCGGCAAATTCTTAAAAAAATACTATGTTTGAAGAATATATAAGACATCTTCTCAATATTATATATACCTCAAATCTTCAAGTTATTATCTTTTTTTACTCTTCTGTAGATAAAATCACAGATAATAAACTTTCGAAGAAAATCTCGAGTGGAGTCTATCCAGATCATATCATATTATCGCAATGATTATCTTTTAAAACCCAGTTATTTTAAAAGATATCCTATTTTTGAGTCCCAGTCAACTCAAAGATAATCAATGGATATATCAATTCACGTCAATATTACCTCTGAATTCTATTATCCATATCAATGGCTTGTCACGTCCATATTACTTCTGATAAAGTCATCTTTTGAAATGATAATATCTCAAAATTATATTATGTCACCTCCACATTACTTCTGAACGGATATAATAAGTATTTTTATTTTCTAAGAAGATATGTCATGTCCGGTACCTCTGAACATACTTCCTACTCTTATCTATTACTTATATCTATAACAGATATGTATTGGAACCACAAAAAGATCATTAATTTTTTTATTTTTATGATGTGCAAAATATTAAAAGTGTATATTATGCAAAAGATAAAAAAAAGTTTGCCATGAATAGCATCACTTGGGGGCTGAGTGCTAAGATCAATTATCTGTTTCTTTAGACTGTCGGTTTTCTCTGTTCTAGAGTCGAGCACCCTTTTCCTAGCCAAAGCTCTTCCAGATTCCGGATCAAAAGGTTGCAGAAAGATAGCTCGGCGTTCAAGTTCCACACACTGAGTACGAATAAATTCATCTCATTGCTTCTTCAGATCATCCAGTTGGCTCTCGGTAATCTGATGCAATTCCAGTACTTCCTCTTCATGTTGTCGATCTGCCTTGAGCACCTCTTGAAACTGGGCCATCTCGGTTTCTGACTCCCGGAGGCGAGTTTGACATTTAGTCGCTTCCTTCTTCTTCTTTGCAGCTTCAGTCTTATAACGCTCAACAGAAGAAGTAGTTTCAGCAATACTAGACTACAACTCTGTAGAGCAATGAAAGACACTCTAGAAGCTTCTAAGTTAGCTTGTTGTGCTACAGACTTGCGAGCCATCGCTTCATATTCAGCATCTACAAGCCTTTGGATACTTTCCCTTGTCAAATCTTGATAAGACTTGATAGATTCCTCAAGCTCATCTAAGATATGTTCCAAGTAGCTGACTCTATCCAGATCACCTATTTTTCGAATAGCTTCGATGATAAAAGAGGAAGGGCTCATTACTGACTCATAAGGTTGGCCCTTTTCCAAGACCATCAGAATTAGAGTCCCCAGAGAGGTGAAGAAAGTATTGGTATAAGCTTCAATGACGATCTTGTTCATCGCAGATATAATAGGAGTAGCCACTTCTATCCGAATACCTCCTTCTGTAGAAGTTGGAGGAATCACAGATTGTGCATCAGGAGATCTTAGTATTGACATCATCAAGGAGCTTCCTTTTCCAGTCTGAGTTTCCATATCCAGAGGAGCCATGGTTGAGCTAAAGTTGAAAGCAGTAGATGAATCTATTACAATTGTCCCCATGGGACCCTCTGTAATCAAGATGTACAATCATTATACATAATTAAAGGAGTTAGGGTAAATACAAAGTCAAAAATTTACCTGATCCCGACATCATGTATGGGGTCTCATAAGACAGATCTAAATCTATGCGAAACCTCGTCATAGTAGTCTCAGACACGACTGCTTGACTGCTTTCAGCCTCTGAGCCTCCTGATCGAAAACGACTGCTTTCGGCCCCTGATTTTGCTTTACTTATTGGGACTTCCATTTCCCTTTTTTTGTTTCAAAAATTCGTTCTATCGGGATTTGAGTCCCCTCAGCATCAGTTTTGGGATTCTCATTAATCCCGATATCTTCAACAGTTAAAGCCTGATTTTCACCAGCTTCTTAGTTATCATCAGGGTTATCATTTTTATTCTTATTACCGCATGGATTAATGAGGTCATGATCACCATCTTTTGGGCTATGGGGCCCTTCTTCATCAACAGGGTGCTCTTCATCCTTATTAGTAATATGGCCCTCTTCGGCCATCTAGGCTTGATCTGTCAAAACCTTTATGAGAACTGGATCTGCCCCAGTTTTAGCAGGATCAGGAATAACGTCCATATAATCTCCTCCGATCGAATTATCTTCGAAATCACAATCTGCAAGAGCCTCTATCATTTCTTGGTTCTCTTGAGAGATGGTAGGAGTTTGAGCTATGGAAGGAACTACGACATCGAGATTGGAGTCCGTTAAAAGCAACACCTTCTCAGGAAGTGTAGTCTCCGGGACCTAGGGAGTTGGAGACGACATCGTTATTCCTGTTGCAGCTAGTACAGTCGCATGAATAGTCATCTGTAAGGTGATTAGAGCCAGAGCACTAATTTTTGTAGCCTCTACAAATAAAAAAGAACAATGTCAATATTTTACTCAATCATGATAACATTAAAAGAGTATTAAAACCACCTGGTGGAGGTGCCAGATCTTGCAAGGGCAACGATGTATCAGGTCGACTCGAAGACTCTTTTGGCATGGAAGGAGCAGGTGAAGCATTAATTTCTCGACGGTCTTCTTGAGTCTCGCCATTAACTTCCTTCTAATTTTACGTATAAGAGGTGTATGAGGTTCTTCTTCAATGTCATCACGATCATCTTGCATATTGGGCTACCTGATAACCTCTTCATGGACAACTCTACTATTCTTTGGAACTGAAAAGGGAGTAGCCTCTCTTTCTCTAAGAGAAAGTACAGTATTCATCTGCTTGGTTTGGGACCTGGTTGTTCTGGTCACAGGCTGCTCAACAATTACCATCGCAGTTTTCTTTTTCTTCCTACGAGGAGCTTTGGGAGGAGAAGGGAGTTCGTTTGGATGTGATGGAGCAGACGATTCTTCAGTCCTCTATTTCTTGCTGACCTCTTTATTGGAAGATTTATTCTTACGCTTCTTGAGTGACACATTTAAAGGTTCGTGGACTTCGTCAGAAAAGCCTATGAGAGAAGCTTCTAGAGGCTCATCAGCGAGGTCATGATTTTCCTCATCCCTAAATGATTGTGCAGTGTGGACTCCAGCTCTTGTCCGTTTATCACTTGCGAAACTGTTAGCCAAGTTGAAATTTTTGGCGAAAGTGTTGGCTGTAGTATAAAAATTTGTGTATGTATATAACACACGTGGACCTATTTTAGGGGAAGCATTGGGCATTGAAAATATGGCTTGGGTGCCTCTTGCATTATAGTATCTCCAAGCTCTGGCACCATCTATTAGATAACACTTGGCCTACAAACAGGTGCTGGCATTACCCACATACAACTGGCCGTAGCCGAATTGTTGAGCAAATTGGCTTGGTAGGTATGGTTCCAGAAAACAATCACTCTCAAACCGGTACACTAGATGAGATGGCCGAATCATCTTCAACCATCCAAAATTATCCGGAGATAGACGGAGAGACATCGGTTCTAAATCCATGAGCTAGGATGGAAGACTCTTATATCTTGGAGGAGGAGGGACGTATTGGAATCTCCATCCAAAACCTCGGTTCAGAGCTCTTCTGCACTCTGAAAGTGTGTTTATATTCCATCGGGCAGTGGAGAAATGCATGATGAAATTTCTTCCGACCATATCCAGATCAGGGTTCATCAAGCTGGGATAGTGCAACAATAACCACCCAAATTAATAGGTATAGGGCATTTCGGTACGAGGGAAGTCATCTCGAGCGTTGTTGTCATGCATTATGGTGTCAATAAAAGAAAGCATGCCTACGTTCAAGCGGCAAGTCATCGCCGAAAGGAGATCCATCTTGTAGCCGAATACTAGAAGCACGGCAGTGAATAGCACGCCTCGATGGAATCTATCAACGGCACTGGATCCAGGTACCATGAACTTCCATAGCCATAAAGAGAGAAAACCCGCCAACTGGGCTTCTCGAGACATAGGCCTGTAATCCTGCCTAAGATAACTTTCGATGGGAGAACCAGCAGTGAATGGGTGCCAATCTATATTCGATATGTTATGAAAATACATGGATTTCTCTATCAACTTTTATATATTGCTAAGGCTGAGCAGTTTGAAAAAGCAAGGGTCACAAGCTTAACTCTCTACAATCTTATCTTCTTGGACATGGCCTAAAAATAAGTACGATAGCCATTTGGTCGTGCAACAGGTCCTTTTGGAAGCACTGTGACAATAAAGGTAACAAACCAGGTAGTGGCATAAAAGCTCCTCAAACATAACCACTATCTGAGGGTTCTCTGTTGATAAGATATCCAGCTCCTCATTGTTGGCACGTACTTTTCATGTGGGTTTTTACCCATTGGCATGTATGAAAGGTGTTTCATCTTATGAAGTGCAAAGCCAATCTCTCCGTGAGGAGTCATGAAAGTGTCGGTCCTATCATTATACCATTTTATCATAGCCAAAAATATGTTGGCATTAGGACGAATGCTGTGAGCAATAGTCCAAATCGTATCATAAAGCTCAATTTCGAGGAGATTGTCTTTGAATTGATCTAAAGCCCAAACAACAACGTTGTTCCAGCGCTTCATGTCGGGATTCACCAAGCCTGTTAACCACATGGTTTGATCCAGATATCTTCCTTCAGCCTTAGTGAATATGTTCGCGAAAATGGGCACTCTGATGGGAATTAGCATTGACGAATCTTCAGGAGGCACACAGCTCAGTTTTAGACCTCTTAGGTGAGAGCTGTATCTTTCTGAAGTGCTATAGAATATATCCTTGTTCTGGGGACCTAGTCTGTAGCATATTTTTCCAACCCTCGCCTATTGAATTGGGGTTAGATCCTATGCCATCTGTCGGAGAGAACTGGAGTGTGTATATCGAAACAAGGACATGTGTCTCGTCATCTTAGTGAGATACATAACCCTATCACCGCATTGGTAAATTCTATCCATTTTCTTCTCTTTGGGTTGGTTCGTCTTCTTGATCTCATCTCTAAACAAGAAAGTTGGTTTCTTGTGTATGACATGGTCCAAACTTTCTAGGTTAACTGTTCATCGGGCATAATAAAGTGCTACTCTCTTGGGCTGCTAGCATGGCTCTTCTGGACTCGGGAATATCGTACTGAGGGTATGATACGTGGGATAAGTCCTCTCGGTACTCTAAAAGACGAAGATAATCTCTCAGCATCTGGGTCCTCCATGATATCAACTGAAAAAGAAAAAAGGCAAAGTTCAATTACTAGTCTATGCAACAATCTCTAAGTTTAAAGCAAAGTGCGCAAGTTCAGAAGGCACAAGTTCAAAGTGCGCGAGTCCGACATGCGTGATCGTGCAAGTTCAAAATCTGTGCAAACACAGTTCGTAAAGACGAACAATGTGTGTTATGATGCAGTCGAAACTCTAAAAAGAGGAGGCACAAGTGATGAAGTACATGCCTGCACTTTAAAAAGAGGAGGCGCACGTTATAGAGTGTGCAGGTCGACCAGAGATCTAAGAAAAGATGGTTGACTATGACCGGCGCCTAAATAGAAGTCGACTCATTTTTTGAGGATCACCATCGAGCGGCGGGTTTTCTCCCTCGACTTTCGACGAAGGTGGTGTATATCGAGGCGACCTCATCGATGACGCACGCGACGAAGGCTCGGCGACGCCCGTACCCTTGTCAGCAACCGACTTCCTGGGTGCCATGGTCGGGGAAACTTTTGAAGTTGGAAAGAAGGAGATGAAGGGTTTGGAGAAGTTCAAAAAGTTATGCTAAAAAGAAAAAAAATTCTCTCTTGAAAATGGCTATTTATAGCCTAAGAAACATTTTGTAACTGTTGCGCAACTAGCGCTCGAAAGTCAGAGTCGGTTATGTTGTTGGCAGACGCAACTCATGTCAATCTCCTCTAAATTCAGAGTACTTCAAAGTTCAAAAATTTTCAAACTTTAAAAACTTTGAAGGGGGTCTTGTATGACCTCAAAAATAAATGGACGCAACTCTTAAAAAGGTGCCATAATCAGATATCGCCTGGTCACTAGGTTATGCGATACTCAGGTTGTGCCAAAGTCAGGGTGCACGAGTCCCACATGGCAAGCTTCCTCGAGAAACTGTAACATAAATCATGATTACTGACAGATCATAATCGGAGAATCTCTCTTCGAATCCCGGAAGCACAGCGCTCGAGAAGACTATCCATTTTTAATAAATGTAGACAGCTATCTTGTGCCAATTATTAAGTGGCACGAAGTAGTTAATAAAGACTAAATAGTATGGTGCGCTAGTCACCAGGTTGCACCTGGCGCAACCTATCAAACTGGCGCCACTTAACCAATTTCCATCCAGAAGCAGAATGACGTGGCACGCATGCCACTAATTTTTAAGAATGTGTCCACTATTCTGCCCACGACCATGTACATCTCACTCATAGGATTCTACGCATCCCCAGCAGTTCAAGTAATCGTTCGCGCCACTAGATAGGTGGCGCGCAAAACACAGTGCGCGCAACTCAGAAACAGTTATTTCAGAACTCTATAAATAGAGTTTCAAATTAGTTCTAAAGCATCACTAATGATCATAATCTAGTAACAAAGTACTGCTACATTTTCCAGAGGCTTGTGTCTTCAATATCATATTGTCCAAAGGATGAAGTGATCGTCTTCTGATCAGATTCCTACATTTATACTTTCCAGAATTCAAGTATACTTATTGTACTTTCTTCTTCCTAGTTTGCAAAAGACTTCTATTTTTGCAAATAGTAATCTAGATTGGATTCTCTACTGGATAACCTAAAACCTAGGTCAAATCCTAGTTAAAATATAGAATAATTCAAATCAAAATCAAGCCTAATATATATATATATATATATATATATATATATATATATATATATATATATATATATATTCCGAAACCAGTAATTTTATTGATAATAGAGAAATTACAGGTTACAAAAGCTATCAAACTCCAACTATTTGCCAAGTCCCAGGGATCGCCGGCTTGTGCTTGCAACGTCGCAAATCTTTCCCGATCTGACGTCGAACTTCAGCAAGTAACTGAGGCACCGAGTAAGAGTACTCCTCGTATCGTCATTTGTTCCTATTCTTCCAAGCCACCCAACACGTAGCAGCCACCACTATCTCCTTCAGATGAATGTTCGGTCTCCTCCACCACTCATTAAAATAACTAAATAGATCCATTCTCCATCTTGCGACCTTGAGATCTGTCTGTAGATTACGCCATACCTGGACAGCTATACCACCTTCGCCAAAGACATGTTTAGTTGTCTCCGCCTTCGGTCTTGAGCAGCAATGGCATTTCGACCCTAGCTGAAAGCCCAATGTTTGAATATTATCATCCGTGGGCAATTTATTGGTGAGTATCCGCCATAGTAATATGGACCACTTGTAAGAAATACAAGAACTCCATATATGCTTTAAATGTGGCTGGATAGTTGAGGGGATTCAAGAGATCTTCCATGCCGAGGCAACCGAGAACTTCCCCGATGAAGCACCTAACCATGTCCAGTCTCCCGAAACCGAATTTATAAAATGATTAGCCATATCCCTCCCTTGCAACATCCTACGCCATACATGCGAACACTTTTGTGGAGGTCCAGCTATGTCTAAATCCTGAAATTTGCAATATTGAGCTTTGATGAATCGCTGCCATAGGCCTTCCTGTGTTTTCAATTTCCACCACAATTTGATTGTGAAAGCCTGTATCATTTCTTGCAGAGTTCTAATACCCAGGCTAGCTTCTTCTATCGGACGAGCCATCGAACTCCAACTTTCCCAAATGTGTTTTTGTAATCCATCATTAGTTCCCCAAAAGAACCGAACGAACATATTCTCCAATCTATTAAGCACCGTCTTCGGGGGGTTACAAGCCGCTATTGTATACATTGGAATAGATAACAAAACCGATTTCAAGAGTGTTAATTTACCTCCATACGAGAGAATTTTCTGCTGCCATCCTTCCAGGCGCCCTCTGATCTTAGCAACGAGATCATCATATAGTCTGGTTGTGCGAACCCCAACTGCCATTGGACAACCCAGATAGGTAAATGGTGGCTGCTTGATTTCAAAGCCAGTAATAGCATTGAGCTCGTCCTTTCTATCAAATGATGGCAGCGTACACTACAAGAAAAAGGCCCTTTTACAATGTTGCAAAAATGTTGTAAAAGGTCATTTACAATGTTTAATAGAAGGTTGTTATATCCAGGGTTGTAAAATAGGGGTTATCTTCCACAATGTTTGTTTAAACATTATGAAAATGTTGTAGAAGTTTTTCCCACAACAATTTACAAACATTGTTGAAAGTTTTAAAATCTAACAAAAATCTTTCTACGACATTTGGCAAGTATTGTAAAAATACTTTTGAAAACATATTACAAGTGTTGTAAATATAATTTCAACAACGTTTTACAACTGTGGTAAAAACAATATCTACCATGTTCAGTAAATATTGTATATAGATTTTCTATAGTAATGTAAAAACATTGTAAAAAGAGTTTATACAACTTTTAACAAATGTTGTACATTTTATTCAATCATGTTTGCCAAACGTGGTAACACATATTTGTATGTTGCAATTATAACATCAACAATAATTTAAAAGTATTGTAAATAAATTTTACTATGTTTAGAAAAGTTGTTATAATGTTAACTTACAATAATTTTAAACTGTTGTTGATTGTGTTTCCATTTAAAAATATAATTTATAAATAAAAATATATTTATTAAAATTATAAACAAATACATATACAATATTCTAATTTTCACTCGGCCCACAAACAATTAGTTCAGACAATACAAAGTTAAGGTTGAACCAAATAATAAGCAAAAGGAACAAAATAACAGTAACGTCAACACACTAAAATTAGAAAAGCAACATTTGTAGAAGGCTAAAAAACTGTTTTGTACATCTATATACCTGTAAAACTCATAGATGACAAGCAATAAGGGATACTTAGTTAACTTGCAGTTCAAACATCTGATTTACTCAACACCCTTACAGATATAAAGTCAACCTTCTAACTATAGTTTGATTTTAATTTTGATTTTATCGGTGATACAACCAGAGTATGATAGGGATCAAAAAATATTCCTAAACTGTCATTTTTGATACAATCCTTTGCATGTTCCAAAAGCTATTGGAAAAAATCCTCATAGCCACCTTGACTCCAAAACTCGTATTAAGTCTACACCCATGCCCGTCATGCTTCGGTTAGTTTCAAACGTGGAACAACATTCATTGATTCCACTTCCTGAAGCCACAAAAGAAGAAAGAAGATATAATCCTAAGTTTTGCATAGGAAATAAAATGATTGGAAAACATAATAGTAAAGAATAAAAAGATATAAAGCCAAGAGTAATATTGGGAAAAGGAAGTCCTAAGAAAAAATTATGTAAACATGGTTGATAAAAGATAAGTGCACAGAGGTTAGAATTGCACACTACGTATCTGAAATAGAAATTTACAAGTATATGGCAGTTTCAGTCTATATGTTCGCTCCATTCTTACACATTGAACAAAAAGTGGTCTTCAACTTGTGATTGTAATAACCTAATAGACCATATTTCTTGCAAAACCGAGGATTGACAGTGAACCTAAATTTGACAACATATTGTTAACAAAAGAGCATAAAGAAAGATAACGAAGCTAGAGTCAAATAAATGCTAATATAATGTAGATGTGTACACATTTCCCAAAAAGAGTGAAAGACAAGCTTATTGCAACATCAGAATAAAATAACTGTATAACATTATTTAAAAAGAGGATAGAATGGTTATTCCAGCATGGCAAGTAAATGTAAAATTTGGATGATCTGATGGGAGATAATCTACATATGCTAAAGTTGGTTAAAAGATTTTAATGAAGAAGAAATCTAATGAAGATAATTAGTAGAGGATTCCTGACAGAAGACCTTATACAAATAAAATAGGATTCAAAGAGTTAGCTTAGTTTAGATAAAACCCTTAGCAACAATAGCTAAACAAAAAAAGGATAGTCCATAGGTAGGACAACTAACGCATAGGCAAGCATAGGGATATACATTCCTTTGAGTTGAAATCAGCAATAAAAGATACATTCAAAATTCCTAAAAAAAATATATGCTAAGTTTTTTCAGTTTGGAGAATGAATGTTTAGAAAAATATCATTTAGAAAAGACCCTTTAAGGACAATCTCTAGTACTTTCTTAATGCGTGAAAGAATAGTTGATGTCAAAACTCTTTCATAAAAAATCTTACGCATATTATATGCAAAATTAATAATAAAAAATAGATAGTTTAACATCAATTTGCTCGATAACAATTTAAAAAACCCATATTAATTGATGCTGATATGAATAGATTATTATGAATCAATGGAAATTTACTACCTAAACTTGATAGGGATCACTCGATAGCATCAAACGTTCATAGACTAGCTTGCTGTGCCATATGCTATCAAGCAATCTCTTTCCATCTCTCATAAATGAGGTCCTGGGAATTAAATAATAACAGAGAATGACCACTTAGTTGATGAACCTGTGTTAGCTCATTTGAACTTTGTGTATAACCAAATATGGACCATCAGTTGACCTGAAACATTAGTTAGGACGTGTGTGTGTGTGTGCCACAGTAAATGTCCATAAGATGTTAACCAAATACAGAAGCATTCTATTTCATAGGAAGTAGCCTAGCTTTAACTGTATAACCAAAAGGATGACTACAGAGCCACTAGAAAAATATAGCTTTCATGAACCATCAGTTTATCGATCTATTATCGGCCAAACATAGTACTATATTGTCCTGAATCATTTCCGCATCCGACTACAAAACACAGATCAACACATACTGATCAAGTCACCATCCAAATAGATGGCTATTGCACTCTTATACATAGCCAATATAGGCAGATACTACGTAAAAATACTTAAACATAGGGAAAAATTGTGATGGTAGGTGAATACATCATGAGATGGGAACATGCCATAACAGATGAGAAAATTGCCAAAATTTTAGAAAATATGCTAAATTTTGGTCCAAGTTTAAAAATACAAAGAGAAATGTGTTAAAATAAACTTTGACCAAAATGAGCAAAATTAGTATGTAGAAACGTGCAAAAATACGGCTGATACATGTTGATAAATGTTGGTGTTTTTGCCTTTGGACTAGAAAAGATAGTCCCACATCGGCTACACCAAATGGTGAGTATCTCAATATAATGCATTGCTTGTGTTGAGGTGTGCACATGAGGTGTAGTGGGGCACAAGTTTGTGCCATGTGGAAGTATTTTCCTAGAAGGAAAAAGGATTAAATCCAACAAGGATGCAAGTTAATTTTTGTTGTGCGGACTCGGACTCGGACGCGGACTCCAAGATGTCTCGTGCATGCACGGGAGGGTTCGGGGGGTAGGCGTGGACTGGCACACTTCTATGCTGATTGTGGGATGATCTAAAATATCAAACTCTATTTTTGAGTATTGGTATTTTAGTCCCACATCGGATAGGAGAAGAGGTGAAGTCTCAACTCCACTCTATAAATAGAGCCCCTTGGCCTCCTTTGAAAGATGCACCAAGAAGAGAGTTGAGGGAGTCTGTTAAGTCCAGGAAGCCCGTTCAAGTCTCAAATATTGACTTACGAGCGTTCCAGAAGTTCTCCTGAACTTGCTGGTTCCTGGGAGCTTATCCGTACTGCGGGTATAGCTTTGAGCGTCGGTGTTCAACACCCCAGCGAGATCCGCTCTTCTTCTTCCTTCCTCTTTCTGTTGCCTTCGAGAATCTGAGACTCAACTGTTGTTGATCATCTCTTGTTGCCTTCGAGAAACCGCTATTGCAAACGCGATTCGATTTTTTTTTAATCGTTTAGGCTACGCAATCAGCATTATTTGCATCTCTTTTTAGGGATTGCAACTGCATTATTTGCATCTCTTTTTTAGGGATTGCAACTGCATTATTTGCATCTCTTTTTTAGGGATTGCAACTGCATTCTTTGCATCTCTTCTTAGGGATTGCAACTGAGTTTTTCCATCGATTGTTTGCAAATAGACCAACAATCTCAAAGCTATACGATTCGATGGAAAACACTCGTGCTTCGCTTGTCGATACCGGCTTTAACAAGTTGGAGAAATTCGACGGCGAACACTTCCAGATCTGGAAGCGAAAGGTGACTCTGAACCTTCAACTCGTGGATGTTGATCACGTGTTGGATGAGGAAGAACCAATCGTTCCAGCAACAGGATCTGCTGCTGTTCTGGCCGCTGCTACGAGCAAGCAGACGAAGTGGAAAAAGGATAACAGCATATGCAGGCTGCTGATCCTGAATTCCATGGAAGACTCTCTGGCCGAGTCCTACACAAAGAGGACTTCTGCCAAAGAGATCTGGGAGTCCGTGGGGAAGCTGTATGACGACGACGAGGCCCGGTCGAAGATGTTCATGGTTAAAAAATACCACAAATGGGTCTTTGAAGACGAGAAGACCATGCTGCCCCAAGTGAAAGAGTTCCTGAAGCTGCGCCAGAAACTGGAGGACGATAGCATGCCCCTCGTCGACAAGTTCGTCGTTGGAGGGATCGTGGCAAAACTTCCTCCAGGATGGAGCAACATCTATGCAAGCAAGCATAGGAAGAAGATGGAGATTAGCCTGGATAATCTCCTCAGCGAGATTCATGTTGAGGACGAGATGCGCTCTTAACAGAAGTTGGACACCCTGTCCAAGCAACTAGCAACGGCGAATCTGGTTCAAGCCACCAGAGAGAACAAAGGGAAGCAGGCGGCTTCTCACCACAAGAAGAAGGACTTCTCGAATCTGAAAGTGAAGGGTCCAGGATTCAAGCAACAGAAGTCCAAGTCCCATGTGACTTGCTTCAACTGTGGCAAGAAGGGTCACTATAAAAGTGAATGCAAGTCCAAGCCCAAAGAGCAAGGTGAGCCTAACAAGGTTTCTTTGGTTACTAATCAGGTTGCCATGATAGCACAGGTTGCAACTGTGGGGGCAGACTTGGACTGGTGGATAGACACTGGAACGACATGTCATGTCTGTTCAGACAAGGACTGGTTCGTCTCCTATGAGCCTACTTCCGAGAAAGTCATGATGGCGAACCAGGCACAAGCTGAAGTACTGGGGATCGGGACGGTGGAGCTGAAGCTTACATCAGGGAACATTCTGACGCTTCAAGGTGTGAAGCATGTTCCTGCAATCGCAAAGAACCTGATCTCTGGGAGCCTGCTCTGCAACGCAGGCTTGAGGATGGACATCAATGCTGGCCAAATGGTGATGTCCAAGAAGGGTACTTTCTTCGGGAAAGCTTTTCAGACTGAAGGAATGTACAAAATTCAGCTTGTTGTAACCCAGCATAATAATGTCAATGCTATCACTAGTTTGAATTACTCTCTTGAGTTGTGGCATAATAGACTAGGACATGTTCATTGTAAGCGAATAAACAAAATGTCTAGTCTAGGACTTATCTCCAAGTGTGGGGGTAAGGTAGAGAAATGTGAGATATGTGCTCAGACGAAGATCACTAGGAAACCCTTCCACAGGGTCCATCGAAGCACAGATCTTCTGGATTTGGTTCACTCAGATATCTGTGACTTCAAACAATTCTCTACAAAGGCCGGGATGAAGTATTTCATTACTTTCATCGATGACTTCTCCAAGTATGCCTTCGTCTATTTACTCAAATCTAAAGACGAAGCATTCGAGAAGTTCAAGGAGTTCAGGGCCGAGGCTGAACGGCAAACTGGACAACAACTCAAGAGGCTGAGGAGTGATCGAGGTGGGGAATATAGGTCTCATGAATTCTCATCATTCTGCAAAGAACATGGAATCATCAACGAGACGACGGCTCCGTATTCTCCATAATCCAACGGAGTAGCAGAAAGGAAGAACAGAACGTTGACAGAGATGATGAATTCTATGCTGTTGACTGCGGGTCTCCCAAAGTGCTATTGGGGAGAAGCTGCATTAACGGCCACTTTTATTCTGAACAGAGTGCCGTATGCAACTTCCGACATAACTCCTCATGAACTCTGGTTCAAAGTCAGACCCAACCTGAATGTCATTCGAGTGTGGGGGTGCCTGGCTTATGTGAAGCTCCCGGATCTAAAGATTCAGAAGCTGGGCACAAGGACTACTAAGGCGATCTTCCTGGGGTATGCCGAGAAGAGTGATGCTCGGAGATTCCTTGATATCGAATCAAATCATATCATCGAATCTCGCGATGCTGAATATTTTGAAGAAAAGTTTGCAAGGCACAAGAACATTGTTCTCGCGGACATTCCGGAGAATAATGAGGGTGTAGAGCAGACAGAGATCTTTATCGAACCAGTAGTCCAAGATGGAGTTGTTGTCGAGGAGACACCAGCTGAACCAGAACTCGCTGAGCCGTCAACTAAGCGAGCGAGGAGGCCGAAAGACTTCGGAGATGACTTCGTCACATATCATGTGGAAGCAGATCCGCTTACCTATGATGAGGCGATGAAGACCAGAGATGCTATATTCTGGAAGGAGGCGATTGACAACGAGATTGACTCAATCACCTCCAATAACACATGGGTATTGGTCGACCTACCAGAAGGAGCAAGACCCATCGGATGCAAATGGATCTTCAAGAAGAAGATGAAAGCAGATGGAACCATTGACAAGTTCAAGGCCAGGCTAGTGGCCAAGGGGTTTGCTCAGAAGCAGGGGATCGACTACTTTGACACTTATGCTCCAGTAGCTCGGATGACAACTATCAGATTGTTAATTGCTTTAGCAGCAATACACAAGCTGGTGATACATCAGATGGATGTGAAAACGGCATTCCTTAATGGCGAGCTGACCGAAGAGATCTACATGCAACAACCAGAAGGTTTTGTCGTCAGAGGTCTGGAAGACAAAGTCTGCAAGTTGATGAAATCTCTGTATGGTTTGAAGCAAGCTCCTAAAATGTGGCATGAGAAGTTTGACAAGGTGATAAGGTCAAATGGCTACAGGGTCAGTGAAACAGACAAGTGTGTCTATACGAAGTTTGCTGACGGAAGAGGAGTAATCGTTTGTCTATACGTGGACGACATGCTAATCCTAGGTACGGATTTAAGCTGCGTCACAGAGACAAAGAAATTCCTCTCGACCAAGTTCAGTATGAAGGACTTGGGGGATGCCGACGTAATCTTGGGGCTCAAGATCATCCGGACAGGCACTGGAATAGCGCTGTCACAGTCTCATTACATTGAGAAGATGCTCTCTCGCTACGGGTATCAAGATCTTCCTATTATTGATACACCGTACAGGAGTGATCTGAAACTGGAGCCAAATTCGAAGGAGAGCGTCAGGCAGTTGGAGTACGCTAGCGTCATCGGAAGTTTGATGTACGCTACTACTGCCACAAGGCCTGACATAGCCTTTGCAGTGGGAATGTTGAGTCGATTTACGAGCAATCCAGGCGTAAAGCATTGGAAAGCTGTGAAGCGTGTTATGAGATATCTCAAGAAGACTCAGACATATGCACTATACTACAGCGGAGATCCGTCAGTAGTGGAAGGCTTCAGTGATGCTAGCTGGTGTTCAGAGGTGGAGAGCGAATATTCCACAGGTGGATATGTGTTCGCCATGGGTGGAGCTGCTATATCGTGGAAGTCGAAGAAGCAGACTATGTTATCTCGCTCCTCCATGGAATCTGAATTCTTTGCATTGGACGCTGCAGCAGATGAAGCAGAGTGGCTTCGGGAGCTCATGTATGACCTTCCAATGGTTGGGGCTCAGATACCGGCGATTCCGATATACTGTGACAACCAGGCGGCAGCAGCAGTGGCATCAAATGAACTCTTCAACGGGAAGAAGAGGACTGTGCGGTTGAAGCACAGAGCAGTGAACGATCTCATAAAAAGGGGCGTCATTGCAGTGATCGATGTTCGGAGTCAGGAAAACCTGGCGGATCCGTTCACGAAGGATCTCAAGCGTCAGCTGGTCGAGGACACAGCAAGGAAGATGGGCTTGAAGGCATTCTAATATTGTGTCATTATAATCCTATCAATAAATTTTATGTTATTGGTTCAAAGAGAAATCTACCAGATATCTAATTTTTTGATTCAAGGGAGGACTATTGACTGGAAAAATATTAGTTAACAGTGGGCACTTGTTCTGCGGAACATGTAAGGGTTTCGGACCCAGAACCACTGTTGTCTACTATGAATTTTCTACGGAAAATTGATCCTGTGAGAAGGATGGCATAATGCCTTAATGAGTTCTCAGACTGAGTGAAGGTCTGTTATGCTTTACAGGAAGCATGGTGGCGCAACAACCACAAAGGAGTGTTACAACTCCATGCTACAGTGGGGTGACTCCACCATGAGGTTCCCAGGTAGGGGTAATGCCTCGGCTTTGTTAGCCAAGTTACAGGCGGCGTAGCACCGCATATAGGCAGGTAGCCTAATGTTGCATAATCGTAATAAAGAGATGTAGGCAGCACTACAAAGAGGCCGGTGTCCTCATGTTACAGTGGCATGACACCACGATGAGGTACCCAGGTAGGGGTAAAGCCTCGGCTTTGCAAGCCATGTCATAGTGGCGTAACATCACAAGGGAGCGCAAGGCTTCATGCTGGGTAGTTTGGCACTACAAAGAGGCTTGAGACCTCATGCTACAGTAGTATGACACTACGATGAGGTTCCCAGGTAGGGGTAATGCCTTGGCTTTGTCAGTCATGTCATAGCGGCGTAGCACCGCAAAGAAGCGCAATGCTTCATGCCAATGACTCTTTATATAGAACTCACCTATAGTGTATGGACAGAGATATCAGGCCGTCTCTTGAGGGTAAACTTGTAGACGCCCAAAAAAAAATTATACACTGAAACCAGGCTGGCACAAGGCCTTCAATGTGCAGCCAGAAGCACAGTTGATGTCACTATGTGAGTAGGAAGAATTGCAGTTATGGTGCAGAATTCAAGGCTTAGTCCATTCTTGTATCATGCTGTTATTTAACCTATGCGGGAAGATTCAAGTCATAGCGACATCTCTCCTAATGCATGATGGACAATCACTGTGGGGAACGCTCAACCCATATATTGAGATATGTGGGGGATTGTTGGTGTTTTTTGCCTTTGGACTAGAAAAGATAGTCCCACATCGGCTACACCAAATGGTGAGTATCTCAATATAATGCATTGCTTGTGTTGAGGTGTGCACATGAGGTGTAGTGGGGCACAAGTTTGTGCCATGTGGAAGTATTTTCCTAGAAGGAAAAAGGATTAAATCCAACAAGGATGCAAGTTAATTTTTGTTGTGCGGACTCGGACTCGGACGCGGACTCCAAGATGTCTCGTGCATGCACGGGAGGGTTCGGGGGGTAGGCGTGGACTGGCACACTTCTATGCTGATTGTGGGATGATCTAAAATATCAAACTCTATTTTTGAGTATTGGTATTTTAGTCCCACATCGGATAGGAGAAGAGGTGAAGTCTCAACTCCACTCTATAAATAGAGCCCCTTGGCCTCCTTTGAAAGATGCACCAAGAAGAGAGTTGAGGGAGTCTGTTAAGTCCAGGAAGCCCGTTCAAGTCTCAAATATTGACTTACGAGCGTTCCAGAAGTTCTCCTGAACTTGCTGGTTCCTGGGAGCTTATCCGTACTGCGGGTATAGCTTTGAGCGCCGGTGTTCAACACCCCAGCGAGATCCGCTCTTCTTCTTCCTTCCTCTTTCTGTTGCCTTCGAGAATCTGAGACTCAACTGTTGTTGATCATCTCTTGTTGCCTTCGAGAAACCGCTATTGCAAACGCGATTCGATTTTTTTTTAATCGTTTAGGCTACGCAATCAGCATTATTTGCATCTCTTTTTTAGGGATTGCAACTGCATTATTTGCATCTCTTTTTTAGGGATTGCAACTGCATTATTTGCATCTCTTTTTTAGGGATTGCAACTGCATTCTTTGCATCTCTTCTTAGGGATTGCAACTGAGTTTTTCCATCGATTGTTTGCAAATAGACCAACAATAAACATACCCTAGTTTGATCAACATATCATCGTCAAAAATTAGAATACATCATGAGACCTCATCTTCGATTTTTTGTAGTAAGAGTAGCCACAACTAATGGGAATTAAAAGGGTAAGGACTTAAAGTTGACTATTAATGCAAACCTATGGTTACTGGAATGGTTAGGTATCCCCTATCACTATTACACTAGTAACAATTGATAAAACATGCCCTTAGACACCTAAATATAAGTACCATGTACTTGTTTCCTTTACATAGCTTAACAAATTATCTCTCTAGGAACTATTATTCTCAAGAAAATGAAATAAATACACTAACCCCCTATATTTCATGGGTATTATAAGGACCTCCCTTATTTTGAAAATAATTACATGAACCTCCCCTACGCTTTATGTTTTATTTTGAAAATAAGGGCGGTTAGTGTAATAACCCTTTATATAAAAATATAAAACAATGGGGAGGTTCAGGTAATTATTTTCATAATAAGGGAGGTTTGTGTAATAAAAAATGAAATATAGGGAAAGTTAACATAAATTGCCCCAACAAAAAATATGAACCATAAAACTCCAATTGGTTACAACGCCAACCGCATAGCCTTCGATCTTCCAAATAATGCAAGAAAGAGGTCTACCACATTGAACCACATTTCTGATAATATATTATTGTCAAATGAACCCATGGGGCTTCTATAAACTCATCAGAAGTTCAGAACCTACATAAACTCTACATAATCCTGAGTGTAATAATGATGCATATATACAAGAAAAAAATGGACTCATTCGAAGAATAATATCAAGGCAGAGATGTTATGCTTCAGAGTATAGTTGGACCATGTAATTAAAATAAGAAAGTTCAAACAAACTGACCATAACAAAGGTGACTTTCTATTAAGGTTACTCCATGCATCATTTGATACAACAGAAAGAAGGTGGGACACTATGTGCTTTATTTACTTTCTTGTATGCATGTTTACCATGAGCTGCTCTGTAATCTGACAAAACTCATAAAGGAACACACGACAAATAAAACAAGTAAAGATCATGAAACATTGGCTAATAACAAGTCCCACTATTTTTCTGATTGACAGGTCTACTTTTACTATAAATCAGTAAACATTTGATAAAAGAACCAACACCTTTCCAGAAATCAATTCACTTCAGCACCATTTTTTGACTCTCAAAAGCCTCTACTCCTATCTGTATGATGGAGCAAGAACAAGCCCCTCAACAATTCCTCCCCATTGCATGACAGAGTTTCACACATTTCTAACTAAAGGAGACCAATTCTTGAGAGGACATATCATGAGATTCAAGCAAAATATAATAATGGGCAATATGATCAATGTCAACAAATGGACACCCAAGAGGGATTATTCCAAAGTAATGAGAGAGGACACCAAAGAGATAGTTACAGTTTGTCAGATATTGTGGAGGAAAATCTACACAAGCAATTCTATATCCAAGTGGTAGAAATTGGAGGGAAGGTTGACATCAATAATTTAATACATCTAACATTCTAAAGTACAACAACCTAGTGGTGCAAATAAATTGACAGGGCCTGTTGTTTTTATTAGCTTGTGCACTTTCTGTGCTTAATTGAAATATTTGTTTCCCCAGACACGACACATTGAAACTCTCATTCAACTTAGACCTAAGTTTAATGGATGAAGCAAATCAACTTAATGATCTATACGTTAACTACCTATGTGAGCTATCAGAATACACCAAAAGGATATATACAAATCAATTGACAGAACACGAAACTAGAATTTTAGTATATTTGAGACAAACAAGCTAATCTAGATATATTAACAGAAGAGAAGTCAATTTACCTCATCATTAACATAATGCCACCGTTTTCCTAAAATTACCAACCCTGTCAAAGCAGCGGCTACAAAGATAGACCAAAACATGTTTTCTTCTTTCGCGTGGTGATATAAAGATGAAGCATGACTCTTCCACCAGCCATCAGAAGGAATGTTCGATCATCATGTTCACTTGACTTTGTATACTTTGGCGGCAGGAATTATCACTTGGATTAGAAAAATCGTTGGAAGAATGTCAGTGTTTCCAGGATAAGGAACAAAGTGAATCCCTTGTGAAACTCTACCCTCTTCAAACTCTATAATAGGAGCTGACAGTGTGCTTCCGACTTCAAAGAACTCAGTTCTTTGTGAATTATCATCAGATTTGACCAGCCTACTTCCTTCATTAATTATATCATCTCCATGACCATCTTCCTCCTCAGTATAGCCTTTGTCTTGACCCTCAGCTTCTCCAATAATCTCAGTACAGTCGGGTTCTATTGGAAGATCATCATGCTCTCTTGGTGGTAATACAATTACAAAGTGGCCAGACATGAAAGTATACTTGAAGACTCCTTTCCAGTTCTAAGGACATCCAAGTCAATTTCTTGCAGATTTGGTGACGCAGCATAGGTCGATGCCGTGAGTTGTACAACTTCCCAGTCAGCCCCACGGGGTGGAGCCACCTCTTTTTCTTTCTCATTATTAGCCATTTCAAAGGACTGACCTGATTAAAAATATGCCCCTTAAACATTTAAAGTTATAACGTGTAAGGCTTACATAATGCCAAAAATATAATCTAAAGACAGGGGTAGCTAATGTGCAGAACCCATCAGAGAAGGGTTTGACAGCCAAAACAATTATGAAGAAGACCAATTGCAAGTATTGCACCCCCAATAAGTGTGCCCCATAAGTGATTTTTCCTGGATAATTGAACATTGCATGAGAGGGGGATTTCATGTGCAATGTAGGTTGCAAGGTTCACAGTATCGTTATCGGAATCGGTATCGGACTATTCCTATGAGTATTGGTATCGGCATTATCGATAGTATCCGCAGTTTTGGATCGGAGTATCAAAGTTTTTTGGCATTAAAAAATAAATAATTATTATTAAATTATTTACATTTAAAAACATATATTTTATACAATTAGGCATAATTTTCAGTATTTTCAGTGTTATTTTGTAGAACATTTTGAAATAAAATAAAATAATAGTCACCCTTACCGATTGGTTGACATACAATAAATTGATTTTCTTCTTTTACATGCTTTTACAACCTTATTATGCTTTAAACCCATGCTTATTTATCTTTTTCGTTTAATTTTTTTGTCGAATTGATCGAAGAAGAGACTCCTAATGTCGGTATCGGTCAGTATCAGGTATCGGTCGATATCGGATCTGGTCATGTCAAACCATATCATTATCGGCCGTATCAGATCGGTATCGACCGATACTTTAAACCATGAGTCTTATAGCACATACCATTAGAGATAATTGGTTAACACTAACCCGTCCCCTACAGTCAGCACTACCCCTAGGCCCATGATTTGAAATGTTATTCAGTGCCCGGTACACTACAAAGAAAACCACATTTCCCGAAGGCAATATTCTTTCGAAACTGGCAATTTGTTGTAGAAAATAGTTTTTTTTTGAGGGTATTATGTCGTCGTACACCCTTGAAAATGTAAGCATCAGAAAAGGTTTTTTTCTCGAGAAATCGTTGGAAAGGTTATCATTTGCGAGAGAAAATAACCATCGTATTTGTAGGACAATTGTAGTTAGCCTCTACTGATCCTAAAACTTCAAATCCCATAATAATTGGTCCTTCAATACTAGGTTTAGGACAATTGTATCAATTAATCAGTAAAATGAAAAAGGATTGAATGGTGCCGATGCAAGTAAAGGGAAATGCTTACAGTTGAATGATCTTGATCTTGTAGTCTTGTGTCATTCATGGTATCAAATTAAGAGCCGCTACTTGTGCTCAACAATCAAAACTAAACACAAAGTTGGCATAGTCCCAGCAGATCAAAAATTAAATACGAATACAAGATCATGTTGCTCCAACATACGTCATTTCATTGCCTCGATATTTTGTTCCATCATGGGCATACCCAGTACTAGAGCCAAATGCCTACACTTTAATCGTGATAGAGAAAAATAACCTCTAGATGTTGACGAGACTCATCACTCATTATGGTCCAAATTCAGTGAACATAAGTAGAATGGCAGAAGCTGAAATGAAAAGATAAGCATCACCAAGGAGAATAAAAATTGAGTTTTAGCATACCTAATTTAGAGCTGCATCTTGAGCAACAGTTGTGCGTTCCTCTTCGCACGGTTCGAAAACCCTCCTACACCATCAACAGCTGCTACATTACCATACTAGCCTCAATTTCCTCGGCTTGCCTCTCCTCCGAGTCGCCACCATCGACACTAGCACCACCGCCGTGTGCTTTGCCACCTTCTCCTTCCCTGTTGCGCATAGTAGTGGTGGCGGTGGATAAGGACGCTCGGGCGTGGTCTTGGTGCTCCAGTTAAATCGAGGAGGAAGACGAGGGGAGGGGCAGTGGGAGTAAGGAAAGATGATTGGAAGGGGGTGGGATGACGTAGACAACACATTTCTTTGTATATAACAATTTTATGCGAAATAAAAAGAGGGAAATCAAAAAATTTGACGCTACACTTTTTACATTTTGCCAAAGTTTATTGGAATGAAAACAATTTTCGGTATTAAATAAGTTACGTTATTAGGCTTCATATAAAAATATTATAAATAATATTATTTTTATTACAAAATAAATAGTCATTTCAAATATTATTTTTTTAGGACTCTTCAAAGTAAGGTATCCACTAGTATTATTATCCCTAAGTACTCTTATATGTAGTGTTTGGTATTGTTTAAGACCATGTTTAATGTCGTGTTGAAAAGTATACCCATTTGTAGATAAAAACAAATAATTTTTTTGAAACATGTACTAATTGAGGGTGAGTTAGAGAGTTTGAGAAAGGGAGAGATAAGAGACCGAGGGGGAGGGAGAGAGAGATGAAGAGTATGGGAGAAGAATGGAGGAGATTTTGAGAGTTTGGGGGAGAGAAGGAAAGACCTAGAGATTGAAAGGGGCTGGCAAGATAGAGAGAGTACTTCTAATTTCTAATTAGAAGGGGCGCCAGAGTAAAATAAAAATAACGGGATAAGTAATTTTAAGATGACATCAAAAAAATATTGTCATTATTATTTAATATTAGACGATATTTTAATAGTCATTAAATTTATATTTACGTCATTTTAATAGTCTACCCTCCATCGTTGTTGTTGGAGGCCTTGACAAGAGCGTTTCCGTCGATCAGGACTAAGTTGTCGGATTCATCTAGCATCACTATCGCATTGGTACTGATAGGTGCGTCTCAATTATCTGGTATAGACACTTAAAAAAGTCATGGATAAACAAAGAGTATATATCGCCATATATAAACCATAGAAATGAAAATCTAGAATACCTAGAAAGGAAGAGTTCTCACCATAGTTAGCTTAGCTCGTCCATGGTGGATCTCCAACGTGTTCCTCTAGGGTTTGTGAGGAGTGAAGGCAAATTGATGGAGGAGATTGCTTATAATGTATGGGAAGGCAAGGAGTGGTGATGACGGCGCTAGTGAAGAAGGTAGTAGTGGTGATGGCACGGTAAGGAGGGTGGTGGTGACGAAGGCCGGAATCGGGATGACTGCACTTTTCTTTATCAAAGTGGAGGTTTGGTAGGAAAGTGAAATTAATTGAGGAAGACGTAGAGGTGGAAGATATAGAGGATGAGAGAATTGGTTGCACTATTTTTTAGTATAGCAGGGGAATTTTGGAGGAATGTCAAATTAGGGGGAGGGAAAGCCAAATTTTGCTAACATAGTTTTTTATGTCACATTATTATTGTTACAAAAATAAATTGATTGAAAATTGTAAAAGATAATTTTGCAGTGATTAATTAATTATTGTCACGATTACTATTGTTACTAATTTGTAATGATATTAACCGTTTGTAATGATATTGACCGTTACGAATTGGAAAAAAAAAGGTTTATAAAATGTGTATTTTGTTGAGTGAGCTCTTCATGATGTTCTACAGGTCTTGGAACTGTTAAACTAGCTACTTTACTATCAATTATTATATTTCTTATATACTACAGTTCAACACTCTATAGTCTAATCAGAACCAGTTATAGGGATTAATTTTGCAAGTTTTTTGTGTCACAGTCACTGGCATGTTGATCGAAAGTAGTAGAAGTACATAAGACATCCCAAATGTCCATGTCAAAGAACTAAGAATAAGAATGGTAGAAAGATTTAAAGAAGGGAAACTCCCCAGATTTTTTGGGTGAAAAATAAATGGGAACAATGTTCCCATTGGAAAGAGAATCAAATTATTAATATTCACTCAATTTCTTGCAACCAAACACACTTATGTTATTTTTTATGTTTTAATTTGGAAAATGCAATTAACAAGGAGGCTTCTATATTGTCCAAAAAATTTCAAGATGTATAACCAAAACTATCCTCAATTTGTTATAGTCTTTAAAAATAAAATTTATAGCTTCCTTTATAAATTTAAGGGTAATTTTGGTAACCCGTTTTCAAAATCTTTGGACATTGTAAAAGCTCCCTTAGCAATTACAATTTTATTTAATTATAATTATTCATATGCCAGTGAGTCAAATTAAATTGTTACCAATACATGTTTCATCCTTTTGTTGACTGAGTAGATTTTTTATACTTTATACATGAAAAAGTAGAAGAAGACTGGTAATGGTACAGAAGAGAGGAGAGTGGAGCCCAATTTTTTTTTCTTTAGCTCCCTTGGAACTTTATACTTTTCTATTGCAAATTGTAATTGTCACCATGTCCACTGCCACTAGAACCTTTTTCTTATGGTAGGGTCATGAAACATTTCCAAAAATGGTCAAAAAATGACTCATTGAACAGTAATTGGGTTGCAATGACTCATTGAGACGTAATTGGTTGGGTTGCAATGACTCATTGAGACGTAATTGGGTTATATGCAATTGATGTTATTGTTGTGTTCTACCTTATTCTTGGTTGTTATAGTAAATAAATGCAACTAATATTTTGTGCTTGCATGCTCCCCGAATGTGCAATTGTTTGATTAGTCTCACACAGCATGTATATGTTGTTGTTAGCAACAAACTAACTTACTTTGTTCCTTTAATTTATTTATCAACTCAAGCTAGTTTAAGAAATAGAATAAGACACCATATACAATAATCAAAATTAATAATTTGTGGACAAGTCACAACATGTATGAACTAATTTAAAGAATAAAAGACTACTTCTGTATTTTGGGAAAATGAAAAAATTATGGGGAAATTCACCGCCCACCCCACCACTACACATATACACTTAAGAAACGTGTAACTTATGACGGGGTGTCCCTTTTTTGTCAAACATATGGATATGGATATGCAGTTTAAAATAGTGAAGTTAAATACATTCACAACGTTTATTTATAGTGGCAAAATAATGATAAATTTACAACAATGTATAAATATTGTGAAATACACAACTTTTACAATATTTTATAAAAGTTGTTGAATATAACCCTTTTATAATATTTTTAAACATTGTGAAAAGATAATACAAACACAATATCTATAATAAAGTGGTAAAATAAAAATAATTTTACAACATCAAACAAATATTGTAAAAGATAGAAAGTTTACAACAGTTGATAAACATTGTTGAACATGACATTTTTACAATATTTTAAAAATATTGTCAAAAGTAATAACTTTGACAACATTAAATAAATGTTGTCGAAACTAATAAATTTTACAATGTTAATAAAATATTTTTGAAGACAGTAGTACACAACTTATTTGAATGACCATTGGAGAAGCATTAACGTTTGAAAATAAAACGCTGTTTGCACATATATTCTACAACATTTTTACAAAAAAGGTTGTAGAAGACCCCTTTCTTACAACATTTTTAGTATTTGTTGTAAATAAAACATTGTAAAAAAATGCTTTTTCTTGTAGTGGTATATATAGATGACTTGGCGACATTAATACTCTGTCCTGATGCTCGCTCATATCTCCGCAGCACCCTATGTAATAATTTCACCGATCGTACATCCCCCGCTGAGAAGAGCAACACATCATCTGCAAACGCCAAATGCGTGATAGCTGGACAACCACTAGGAACATAGTAATGCTTGAAAGATGCAATATCGAGAGTTTTATTGAGATTTTTTGATAGAACTTCTGCAACAATGATAAACAACGCCGGCGATAGCGGATCACCCTATCGTACGCCTCTAAAAGCTTTGAAATAACCAGAAGATATCCCGTTAATGATAGTTGAATACCAAACATTATTCATAAGGCGGAACACCATGCTAATCCAACCTTCAGCAAAACCAAACCTACACATAACTTGCATCAGAAAAGTCCAGTCTACCCGATCATACGCCTTGGCCATGTCAAGCTTGATTGCAATATTTCCCCCCTATTGTTATTGTTCATCAAGCTCAGTAGCTCTTGGGCCAATAGTATATTATCTACTATCTCCCGTCCTCGAACAAAACCACTTTGTTCGGGACTAATAATCCGAGGAAGAATAGGCGCAAGTCTTAACGCCAACAGTTTAGAAATAACTTTGTTGAAGACATTACATAAACTGATTGGGCGAAAGTCAGTCATGTACCTAGGGTTGTTGTGCTTGGGAATCAAAACCAAAGACGTGCTAGTGATAGCCTTTGGCAAGTCGAAACCAGCCATAAACAGAGATATAGCTGCCAACATATCCTCAGCAATGATCGGCCAATACTTTACGAAGAATGCAACTGTAAAACCATCAGGTCCCCCCGTACTGCTGACATCCATACTTTTAATAGTATGAAGAATTTCCTTCTTAGTAGGCTCGGCAGTAAGGGCTTCATTATCCGCAGCAGATATAATAGCAGGAATAACATCCAGAAGACCAGCATCACCATCAGTATGAGTGCTTTTGTACTGTGTCTCATAATAGGAGTTTGCCACATGCTGAATATCCTGTAGTTCAGTTTTGTGCACCCGTCAGCATCAATGATATGATGAGTGTGCAGTTTTCGCTGCTTACTATTGACACATTCATGAAAGTACTTTGTATTTCGATCACCATCTAAATCCCAATGAAGGCGCGCCTTTTGCTTCCAATATGGATCAACATAAGAATGTCGTTGCTTCATGATTGCAGTAGATCTGTCCAGGGCCATCCTTTTCTTCCACGAACGATCAGCCTCAAAAGCCAGCTCATCAGCTAACACTTGCTCCTCCGTAGCTTGGCACTCTTGAAAAATATCACCAAATTTGTTGTGACTCCACTTAGAGAGGGCTGTTCGACAAGCTGCAAGTCGGGCACAAATGCGCACAAAGCCATTAGGATGATCAGTAGAATTCCAAGCCTCCAGAACAGCTCCATAAAACCCTCTTGCTTAGTCCAAAAGTCGAGAAACCTAAATGAACGCCTTCCACCGTCCTTTCTAGCCAAAATTTTGATCAACAAAGGTGCATGATCTGACTCTGCTCTATTTAGATGTTCCTCCTTCGACAACGGAGCAATATTATAGAAATCTTGAATAAGCAGCATCCTGTCCAGTCTCGACCCTCTTCTCTCCCTGAACATGGAACGAAACCAAGTGAATTTACTCCCCATGATAGGAAGTTCAGTAAGACCAGCGGATAATTGAAAGCTTTGAAACTCATGCATAGATATAGGACATGGAAGCCTGCCTCCGACCTTCTCGTCCTCACATGATATGGCATTGAAATCTCCTCCAACAGCCCATGGAGTAGTGTAAATAGAACGTAAATGGAGTAGCCTCTCCCACATGCTCCTACGTCCCTCTTTCTTGTTATGACCATGCACAAAAGAGAACATGACGTCATTCAAGAATTTATTTTGAAAGCCAATGGTGACGGCTTGATCAAAGGAATCTAGCAAAGAGATAGTACACCCTGACTTGGCCAGTACCCAGATATTGCCTTTATCATTAGCATAGCTATTGTCAAACCCAAGCTTAAGTTGATAATGTAGCAGTTTAGATTGGTCCATGTCATGCCCCAGAACCAGAATACTGGAGAGCGGGGGCCGACATAGCCAGCTACGTATATAAAATGGAATCCATCTCGCTATACGGTCACGGCTGTCTAGATACATGAGGGTTTATCTACAAGCTAATAGTCTCTTAAGGTCATGAACAAGCCTAGTGTCTCAATCACAAGCAAGTAAGTAAAAGGTTACAAGAAGTATGATCATTAAATATACAATAGTAAGGCATCCCAAATATTACATATTCAGCTGATCATGAATCTAGTCGTTACAAAATGTTAGGACTAGCAAGAGTTTTGTCATACATGATCAACCCTAAGATCTGTCAATCATATTACAGCCCGTAGGCAGACAGTAAGTAAGTGCAATCGAGCTAAACAGGTGCTCGTCGGCTAAACGCCTCAAAAGAATATTTTTACAATAAAGTGGGAGATCAAAAATAAACTCACTCGTTGCCAGGGTTTCGTCTAGTGCCACAATCTGGCTGAAAGGTTGGTAGATCCTCTGGAGCTACTTTGAAATCTGGCCACACAAAACCAGCTGGGTCAGACCCCAGAAAGAGCAAGTGCCATAAAGGAAGCTTCACTTAGGAACTAAAACCAGCAATCAGCACAAGATATAAATAAAAGTAAGAACTGGAAATAAAGAAAATACATCAGAATGATATACGACGAGATAACCATGGAACTATTCAGATAATCAGGTTACAACCCGTAAACCAAACAAGGACCGGGGTTGTAATCCTTCGTCTGAACAGAACTTGAATTCTCACCATTTATCGATAAAATAAATACAGGCATTCAGGTCATGCAATAATATGGAACAAGATCAGGACAAGACTAGAATGGTTAGACTCCATCCAATCATTTCATGGCCAAGCAAGAATTACGGCTTGATAATTTAACTAACTAGGGTTGTCACAAGCCTAATTACTAACAAGATGTAGTGAGATTATTCCACAGCCACAAGCCCTGCAGACCATCCAGGTTACCGGGTTGAAAGATTAGAGTTGAATTCAGGTGGGTACATCGTCCAAGAAACGAATGTACCCTTAGGTAGCTTGAAGGGTGCAACACATGACAGTGTGCTGGAAATGTGCCATACTCGACGGCAGGCAACAGATCCCAAGGCGTGCCCAGGTAACGGGATTGCCTGTAGCTGGGAAATCTCGTCATGACTAATGTATTAATCTAGTTATTAGCCTTAGTCCATTTTAGTAGGTACTCCTGACCGTGGTACTCAGGAGTCCCCTCCTAGACATGATGCAAGACAGGACTGGATTATTTGTACAAGCATAATTGCCCACGGTGTCCAGATTAATTAGACATGTTATGTCATGTCAAGTAGCCGTCACAACAGCTATTCGAGATAATCATGTCAGGTTTACTTGTCAGGAGTGCGCCACGACGGGCCACTATCGAGTCATGTCGGGTTAGTCATGTCAGGAGTGCACCACTACGGGTCACTGTCAGGTCATGC
>JANAVB010025794.1:5921982-6001982 GCA_029216955.1 Iris pallida | reverse complement strand
AGCTACTCAGGAAGTACGGGTAGCTCAGTACTACAAAGGAGCATAGCACTCTATGTTACAGTAGGGTGACACTACCTGAGGTACCTCGAGAGGGTAAAGCCTCGGCTACGGGCCATATCACAGCCATATAGCACTTCATATAGGCAGGTAGCCTAATATTGCAGAATGAAGAGAGGTAGACAGCACTACAAAGAGGCTGGTGACCTCACAGTAGCGTAGTACCGCAAGGAAGTTCAAGACGTCAAGCTAGATACTAGGGCACTACAAAAGGCCTTGTGTCCTTATGCTGCTGTGCTATGATACTACGATGTGGTGGAACCTCGACTCTATGTAATGTCATGGCGGTGTAGCACAGCACGGAAGCGCAAGGCTTCATGATGGAATTCTTTAAAAGAACTCATCTAGAGTGTATGGGTAGAGATACAGGTCATCTCTTATGGGCAAGATTATAGACACCTAAAAGACATACACTAAAACTAGGCATAAACAGGGCCTTTAATCTGCAATCGAAAGCACATTTGATGTCATTATGTGAGTGGAAAGAATAACAGTGATGGTGAAGAATTCAACGCTTAGTCCATTTTTGTATCATATTGTTATTTAACTATACGGGAAGATTCAAGTCGAAGCGACATATATCCTTATGTATGATGATAATCACTGTAGGGAACTCTTAATCCATATATTAAGATATGTAGGGGATTGTTGGAGATCTTTTCCTATGCTCATAGAGGTTTCTCCTTGAGAGCTAGAACGATAGTCCAATATTGAAAAAACCTTCTTGTGGGTATCTCAATAATTACCATGCTAGGTGTTGAGGTATAAAAAGGGGCAGCAGCCCAAATGGAAGCAATGTGGGATGGTTTTCTAGTACGATTAAGTTTAAACTCGTCAAAAAAAGCATTTATGTTTTTTGTCACACTCTTAGGAAAATTTCTTTTGGAGCTAAGCCCCTTAAGGATTCACTCGGGCTCTAGAGCACATAGTGGAGTTGGCTCACTGGTCATTGTCGAACTGATTTTGATAATCGTCTAAACTCGGACTCGATATAAGGGCTACTCATAATGGACTACGACAACCAGTACTGCAACTGTTCGAGACTTGCTTAGTCATCGTGTTTGTATTTATTTTCCATTTACAAATATATTTTTTAATAAATTTACTGAGTCTATAAAAAATTGTAAACCGTTTCGAACTGGCAAATAGACTGACCCAAAATATTTTTCAAACTACCCACCTTATTTAAACAAACACAAAAACTTTATTTGAAAAATAGGCCCAAAAAGCCTAAAACTAGTTTTAGATCCTAGATTCTGACCTAGTTCCTACTAGAGTTCAGATAGAGTTTGGCCCAAACTCGGGTATCCTGATTTGGTAAACCCTGTAAACCTGTTATTCCTGCAAACTCGGCTGCAACGGTCAAATTTTTGAACGTTTGGCATCGGAATTCGGCCAGAACTCGGTTTTCAGCAATCCTATAAATATAGAAGAGTTTTTATTTCCAATCATTCATTCACTTTCTATCTTCTCTTCTCTTAACCTTCTTAGATATTCAAAACTTTTATTTTCAACCAATTCCAAAAGCAAGTGGATTATCGACAGTGATTGCTTACGACACATGACCGACGATGCATCTTTATTTGCAACCCTGTTGAACAAGCAAGAAGGATATGTCTCCTTTAGAAACAACTTGAAAGGGTACATTATAGGTATTGGTAACATTGGTAAGGTTCTCTATCCCATTATTAATTATAAATGTTTTATGACAGAATTAAAGCATAACTTACTCAACATAAGTTATTTAGCTGACCAGGGTTGTGGTATTAATTTTGTTAAAAATAAATGTACTATAGTTGATAGCTCAACTGGTAGTACTATATTTGAAGGTATTAGAAAAGATAATATCTATGTTTTCTATCTTTTAGAGAATACTAACACTATAGGTAGAACCCTATATGCCAAAAATGATGAGAGTCAACTATGGCACATGAGGCTAGGTCATACAAACGTGGACACAATTATAAGATTATCTACAAGGAAATTAGTACGAGACTTACCTGAGATATTTTTCAAGAAAGATATGATATGTAGCGACTGTGAAAAAAACAAAGCTAGAAAATCATCTTTTAAGTCGACCAACACTGTAAGACTGCTCGACCTCTACAACTATTACATATTGATCTATTTGGACCCAGCAGAGTTGCTGGTCTAAATTGTAAGCTATATGCCTTTGTAATCGTAGATGATTACTCCATGTACATATGGGTATATTTTTTTTGGTCATAAGAATGATGCACTTTCTGAATTTGTCACATTTTTAAAAAGGTATTGTTTGCCGTAAACAAAAGTTGAAGAATATTTTGTATTTCAAACGTATAAAAGAGTATAGAAAACTCCTAAACAGGAGATCTAGTACAAATTTTTTTGGAAAAGTGTGACGGTGGAGATCGAGCACTACATCGGCTCCTTTACTCTGTTGACGATTTGGCGACGAACTGAAGTTGCTCTGACTTTCTGATGCCTATGAGAGGTAATCTGAGTTTCCAATCAAGAAGAGGTCGAAGCCTCTTGAATGAAGTAAAACTCCTTTCATTTATAGGCTGCATATAATGATGTACGAAGGGATATTTGTCGTGCAGGAGCGTAGCGCGCCCGAGAACTTAGGAGGATATGTTGTAACCACACTATGAGGGATGCTGTTAAGCTGACATATGGCAGTCATTGGGATTCTCTATTATCGAGATTCTAGACAGTTAGCATCCTTCATTAATTTGATCGAGTAATTGACACGTGGCGTGTGACTATTGCTCGACAATCTTGCTCGGATGAAACCGAATAGATTTTGCTCCTATCTAAAGAACGACAGTTTAAACAAACTAGATCATGACCTTATCTCAGGAGCGACAATTTGAACAAACCGAATTTGATTGTACCTGAAGAGATATGGTTGTTTAAATAAATTGAATTCGATTGTATCCTAAGGAGATACGACTATTTGAACTAACTAGATGTGATTGTATATGAAGAGATACGATTGTATCTTAAGGAGATACAATTGTTCAAACAAACCAGATGTAACTGTATCTGAAGGGATATGGATGCCATACTGGCCATGTGGCATGATACCATGTATGTGGAGAAACTATGTACTATACGAGCTGTACTTCTGGGAAGCGATGAAGTCACTGTACTTTTGGGTGACGAGGAGAATGCTGCTGAAGCGACGAAGTTACTGAACTTTTAGGTGACGAAGAGACAGTGCTTCTGAGGCGACGAAGTTACTGCACTTTTGGGCGACGAGGAGACTGTGCTTCTGAGGCGACGAAGTCACTGTACTTTTGGGTGATAATAAGACTGTGCTTCTGAGGGGACGAAGTCACTGCGCTATTGGGCGACGAAGAGACTGTACTTCTGGGGCGACAAAGTTATTGTACTTTTGGGCGATGATGAGACTATGCTTCTGAGGTGAAGAAGTGACTGCGCTTTTGGACAACAAGGAGACTGTGATTTTGGAAGCTCTAAGAGATCAATAAAGGAGCCTTTGAAGGAGCTATGCTTCTAGAAGCTTTAAGAGACCAATAAAGGAGTCATCGAAAGGGCTGCACTTCTGGAAGCTCTAAGAGCAATAAAGGAGCAGTTGAAGGGGCTGTGCTTCTGGAAGCTCTAAGAGACAAATAAAGAAGCCAATGAAGGGGATGCACTTCTGGAAGCTCTAAGGGCAATGAAGGAGCCGTTGAAGGTGCTACGCTTCTGGAAGCACTAAGAGAACAATAAAGGAGCCGTTGAATGGGCTGTGCTTCTAGAAGCGCTAAGGGCAATGAAAGAGCCGTTAAAGGGGTTGTGCTTCTAGAATGGACTGAAGGATCTGCACTTTTACGAAGCGCCAAAATCACCATGCTCCTAAGAAGATTAATTACTGCCTTTGAGCAACTGAGTCAACATCTTCTTAATCGCTGCCATTTTTGAGGGTCTCGAGAAGCGGTAGCTAAAGATTTAGTCAAATGAACCTATTAAATGAGATTTATTAGGCTTAGTCCTAGGTTCATCCCATTACTTCGGAGTCCTTTGACCGACTGCCATGTGGCGTGTGGGTTGGACCATACATCCTATATAAAGAGGAGCTTTTGGGTAAGTCTTTGTCCACAGCTTCTTCTCATTCCTTTGTCATGCTCGACCCGAACTTACCTTCGAACGGCTATAGGCCTTACATAAGTCGACTGTTGATTATAGATTTCTTCGTTCAAAGAATCTATAGTCATGGTGAAGGACAACTACTGAATTTTGAGATGCATTTGAACGTTTGGCATAAGGGGTTCGAACCTGCACAACATCTTGGAGGACTTCGAGGTCCAAGATATTGGGTTTGGATTGATTACCAATCTGAAGAGCCACAGGTTGTGCTCTGCTCTGCTCAATAAATGCTTCATAAGCCATATTTGAGCTGGGTAGCTGCGCACCTTATTAAGCTGAAAGAGCTACATGTTCTGCTATGAGCTTTGAGCGGGAGCTGCATCTTTATTCTGCCTAGTGCTGCACTTTTGACAAGGAAGTGATTCGCTTTAATGCTGTTCCGCTTTTGGGAACTGTGCATTTGAAGACTGCGCACTTTGTGGGCTGTATGCTATGTTCTTTAGGTTTTAGTCTTTATATGTAATCATGATGAGTCTGTAAATAGATCTTTTGTAAACATGGTTTTAATAAAGAATTTCCTTTTATGCACTTTCTTTTTTGTAGTCTGAGTTCTAACATGTGCATTAATTTTGGCGTCTCCTGCACTTCTGTGAGTCTATGAAACAAATTCAGCGCTTTTGTAGATGCTACACTTTTTTATGCTTCTACAAGATCTCCTTCAAAGTTTTCAAACTTGAACAAGTTTGGAACACATTGAATAGAAGCATGAAATGACACATGGCACAAGGAGTGCATAGTGCACTGTTGACAGGCTATCATCAATAATGACCGTCAACATTAATGTTTCCAGCCGTTGTTTCATTTAAAAGTAATGATAACTCCTCGTTTTTAGGACAAAGATCCGTCATGATTTCGTTTTATCTCTAGACTGTTCAAAGCGTTTCATCAAATATAAAGGGTCTCTTTTGTCTTTATCTGCTGACGTGGCTTCGTCCTATAAGTAAGGCTTTGTTCGGAGAGAAAATTTTTTGCCATTGCTATTCTCCTTCAAGCTTTTTCAGAGAGAAATTTCTTCTTCTTCTTTAAGCCAAAAAAACCCCTAGATATCTGCTATGGCCCCCAAGTGATCGAGAGCCCCTAGAGCTCCCAAAGCAGCTGTAGTGATTAAAAAAAAGGATAGAAGGAAGCGACCGACTTCGTAGGCTGTCAACGTCGACGACTCTCCGGTCGCTGATGTTAGAGTGTACGGGGATGTGCGGCAGCCTGTTCAAATAGGTTTTCGATGAGCGTCGATGTCTTATTTTGCTGATGCATATAAGCGTTTACTTCTCAGAGTAGCATCTCGAAGATGTGGCAAAGATCTTCTTGCTGATGCACATGGGCACTACTCTTCAGAATAGTATTTGTAAGATGTGATGAACCTCTTCCCACTGATGCACATGGGCACTACTCTTCGGAGTAGTGTTTGTAAAATGTGCTAAAGCTCTATCTATCGATGTGCATGGTCGTTACTTTTACGAAGTAACTACTGTAAGATGTGCTCAGGTTTCTACTGACACATAGAGTCACTAACAGTATCTGCACGGATGCTTGCTTGCTGACGCACAGTACCACAGTGACTGCACGAATGCTTGTTTGCTGACACGTAGTACAACTTACGTAGTGCTTGCACAAATGCTTTTTTGCTGACGTGCAGTGCTACTTACGTAGTACTTTTGCAGATATTTATGAAGTAACGTGCACTTGTCACCACCAGAGTACCTACGTATTTTACTTCTTACGAAAAAATACTTGTGTTTTCTTGACTCTTATTTTGTTCATGTGCAGTTTTGTGGCTATGCCTCCTTTTGACGAGGTCTTCTTTTGACTCATCGGTCTGCGCGCTAGGCATAAATGTCGACGAAGCGCTTGTTAATCCTGCCAAGAAGTTGATCTCCCAAGGCCAACCGAAAGGACAGTTCGCTAAGATACGTGATCAATATCACTCCTACTTCCGTCGTATGAAGAACCGAGGCAAGTTGTCTTTTCCCTCTAATGAGGCCGAGATGCTAAAGCCTCGGTTCCTCTTCGGTGACTTGCTGATTTAGAAAGAGATTGACCTCCTGAAGATAAGGGAGGATTGGTAATTTGTGAACGACAACCTCGTCTTGCATTTTCCATTAATCGATCGGCATCTTTCCATCTCGATTTTCTTCTGTTTTGCCAAAAAGCGGTGTATGGAATGGAAATTGACCCCGAAGTAGGGGTTAATGATAGGGAATTTCAAAATGGACACATATGCTAAGAGAAAGGATACTTTTAGGAGTATATGTGATGGTCCGTCGTACACTTTGCGGGTGCTGCTCCCCGGTCATCTGCTCAGCGATTTTACCCCGGATGTACATCCGTTCAGGGCTTCTCTTTTCGCCAATCGGCTTCAAGTGACCGGATGCACATATCTGAAAGGAGCCTTTCGGGTCAAAGGTTGGATCCATCCTGAGACTAAATGGCACGAATTAACCCAATGAGTATTATGTAGGTTCAAGACAGAGTTGAAAGGTACCGGCTTGTATTGTGCCATAAGGGCTGCTGAATATGGCATAGACATCAATCAGCCCCTATTTGCGACTTTATTGGAGATGTATAATCACCATATATGGACTTTCTATACTCCATGTGGAGAGATAGGGCTGGACCTCCATGAGATATATGCCATCTTGAAGCTGCCTTGGGGTAAACAGCCATATGAGGAATATACTCCTAGTAAAGAGGAGTTTTTGGGGCTGGAGATCAAGTACCCTAAGATCAAGTACCCTAAAATTATGGTAGTATACAAAAAAACTACTTTGCCATCATCAGGTATGTGTATGCAAGGCCTCTGCGAAGACTCATCACCATATTTCTGCTTGGAAGGACTATATCTTCACATAAGAACCGTCGGAGCCGGGAAAGGTCCACTTTACCATGTGTAAGGGGTATACCACTGATGAAGTAGAGACTATGATGATAAAGGCAAAGGTGTCAGCCCCTTCTATAGATGTTGAAGGAAAACCCACTTCTATCGTTCATAAATATTTTTGTCAGAACATGATTGTTTTGAGTACGAAAGCGGCACGAGCTGCTTTTCTAATTATATGGCTGCGGAAATCCGTAGTTCCTAGAGGCTCTGGATTTGTAGGTCAAATCAATCGGGAACTCATTATGTCGACTATGAAACTGGTCTTTGGACATTCACTGGCTTTTCTCTTAGCTATGGTGTGTAATAACTTACGAGGCCTGCAGGATCTCTTAAGGAAATTAATAGAGCATCGTAGGGGGAGACAGTGAATTCCCTTGGGCTAAACTCCTTTACCACTATTTGATAGCTTGTTTGGCATTACACCGCCCAGGTTTCATAGCCCCTGACACCATTGATGGTTATGAGGAGGGGATGCGACGCTGCACAACTATTATCGGGCGAAATGGCTTGACCAAGGCATCCCCATATGTTGGTAGATGTTAGGCCGCTTGGATGGCTATAATTTCAACAGGGTTTTTCCCTCTTACAGGGGTTATCTCGTAGACGAAAAGCTAGTAGCCATGGAAGAAAGGAGAGCGATTTGACTCTCGGTGCTTTCCATTGGCTGCAGTCCATTCGTCCCTCACACTTAGTATACCGGAATCAAAATCGGGTCTATCTGAAGCCCTATCAACCGAGTCGATTTACGCGACAGTTCGGCTATAGCTAAACGATGATGAATAACCCAAGCTCTTATCTCAGTTATGAGGGCAGTTTACTGGACGGCGCCCGTCCGTGGTATTATTACAATGTCAGGTACACTAGGGCAAAATTTATGATCCCTATAATACACAGAGAGACCCATATCTTGTATTATGTCGTGAAGTTCCACTACTTGGCGAATAACTTTTCGTCGGGCTATGATTGAGAATGGAGTCTGATTGGGGGGACAAAGTTGGAGACGCCTCAGTCGGCCCTTGTGCATCTCCGAGAGCTTACGTCATCGGGTGGTAGATCCTTGGAAGGTTCTAGTACTTCACAGGAAAGGAAAGAGGACGCAGAACCCTTGAATACATCGTCGAGACGTCGGGCTCCTTCGGAGGTGAGTTCTCCTCTTACCAAGAGAACCAAGCGGGGTGTACCCAAGTAGTACGGATCCACACGACAACCTTTGTCGCGGCAGAATACTCCGTATGTTAAATCTTCTTCACAGGTATACCTCAGTCTTTTTATTCTAGTTTTTGCCCAAACTTTTTGCTTATTACTGTTTTGCATGTGCAGACAAAGAGGAAGTCTGGATGGTGGAAGATACTCAGGAAACTTCTTGAGGAGCCCGTTCCTGGGGTGGCCCCTCGGGAGCTACTGCATCCGGTGATTAGAATTACCATCCCTTTGCCTGCCAAAGGTCCTTCGATTATCGAGGTGCGTACGGTTGTGAGGACTGAGGAGACTTATGTTCCATAGGAGAACCCTACGACTGCAGCTACTGAGGCTGCTGACTTGGAAGATGTTTCTCCTCCTTTCTCTTTCTAGTATGAGACTCATAAATTTTCGGAGCTAATGGCTTCACATCAGCGAGAAACTTTCATGGAGCCGACTATGGACGAACTTGTCGTGATACCAGAGATCGGTCTTACGGTAGTCAAAGGCATGACTCCAGAACCTGTATCTGCGATGGACCGAACGTTTGAAGTTTTCATATACGTTCACTTGTATCACATACACAAGTGCTCTCTGAACCGTGCAATAAGGTCACCTATAACACGTCTCTCCCACTGGAGTTACCTTAGCCCCTGGCCATGCTATTCTATGAGATTGGAAAAATGGCAGCATAACTACTTATTATGATCATCTGGAAGGCATATTTTTCTTGTTATATACTGAAGGCACCATTCAGGATCTCTCTACTTAACCTTCCCCTTATACCGAAGAAGTGGCTGAAGAGAACCCAAACACTCCGGGAGGTGAGGAGGATCAAGCAACCGATGAATTACCCCTGGAAGGCATCAGGGATCCATGCCAAGGGCTGTTCAAAGCGACTATTTATAGGTTGACAGCAAAGAACATTGAAGAGTTAGCCGACAAAGTCATCGAGAAGTCGATCAAGGCGACCATTGAACAACTGGTCGAAGAGGCTATTATAAAACCAAATGTCACGCCCTAGAACAAGAATACTAGAGAGCGGGGGACAGACACAACCAGCTACGTATATAGAAGTGTAATCCACCTTGATATATGGTCACGGCTGTCTAGATGTATGAGGGTTTATCTACAAGCATCAGTGTCTTATGGTCAAGATCAAGCCTAGTGTCTCAATCTCAAGCAAGTAATATTAGTTACAAGATGTTAGACCATTAGATATTCAATAGTAAGGCGTCCCATACGTTTCATATACAGATGATCATGAAGCTAGTCATACAAAATACGAGGACTAGCAAGAGTTTCAGTCATACATGATCAATCCTAGGATTTGTTAATCATGTTACAGCTCGTAGGCAGACAAGAAATATAGTATGCAATACGAGCTAACACTTGCTCGACGGCTAAATACCTCAAAAGAATAATATTACAATTAGAGTGGAAGAGCAAAATAAACCCACTCGTTAGCAGGATTTCTTCTAGTGTTCACCATCTGACAGGAAGGCTTAGAGATCCTCAGGAGCTACTCCGAAATCTAGCCATACAAAACCAGCTGGGTCAGACCCCAGAAAGAGCAAGTGCCACAAGAAAGGCTTCACTTAAGAACTAAAACCAGCATATTAGCACATAAATACATAATTGATAATGAAGGACATGGGTTAAGGAAATTAGGATGATAAACGATAAGATAACTAAGGAACTATTCCGTTAACCAAGTTACAACCCGTAAACCAAACAAGGACCAGGGTTGTAATCCTTCACCTGAACAGAGCTTAGTCTCCACTCATTTATCGACAAGAGTAAAGCATAATAGTAATGTGCTAAAGTAATCCTGAATTGGCACTGTTTAGACAAGACTAGATTAGAGTCCATCCATCAATCACGGCCAAGCAACAAGTACGACTTGATACTTTTAACTAACAAGGGTTATCACAAGCCTAATTACTAACAAGATCCAATGAGATGTTCCAACAGCCACAAGTCCTGTAGACTTAATCCAGGTTATCCAGTTGCAAGTTAAGAGAGTTGGATTAGGTGACTTGGGGGTGCAACATATGACAGTGTGCTGGAAATGTGCCCTACTCGACGGTAGGCTACAAGTCCAATTAAAGCGCCATATAACGGGATTGCCTGTAGCTGGGAAATCTCTTTATGAACTACTTGATCAATCTAGTTATTAACCTAGTAAGATTCAGTATGAATCCCTGACCGTGGTATTCAGAAATCCATGTCCTAGGCATGATACAAGACGAGACATGTAGCTTGTAAATGCACAACCAAGAGAATCAACCACGGGGTCAAGACAAGAGTTACTTAGCAAGTCCAGGTAGCTATCGCAACAGCGTTCAAGATTATCATGTCATATCAGGTTACTTATTATGTCAAGAGTGCATCACAACGGACCACCATCAAGAATTTCATGTCAAGGTTGTTTGTCAAGAGTGCGCCACGATGGGCCACTATCGTGTTATATCCCTACATTATCATGAATGAGAGCAACTTGCATAAAATAGCTAGTAACATATTCTTGAAGCCAAGGAAAATATCTACAACTTTTATGTTGGGAGTTGGGAAAAATTCTAGCTATAATTCAGCAAAATTGGGCATAAAACAGCCAAAAACAGCCAAAATAGACACTATGTGGCCAGGTACTATGTAGCTATGTGGACTGGCACTATGCTACTAGGCACTATACATCTATGCAGACTGGCACTATGCGGCCATGCACTATACATCTATGCGGACTGATACTATACGTCCAGGCACTATGCATCTATGCGGACTGGCACTATGCGGCCAGTCACTATACAACTATGCAGACTGGCACTATGCAGCCAGGTACTATTTATCGTCCCTGCCAGAACCAGGACAGATGAACATAGAAGAAGTCCAAAACTTTCTTTGGGCATAACTTCATCAAAATAAGTCGAAATCTAACTTTTCAAAGGTTAAAATTGTGTAGAATCAAATTATCTACCACATGGGACACTTTGTTTTCCAAAACAAGTAAGTTCGATAGATCAAAATCCAATAAAACCAAAAATGGTACAAACTCAGATCTATAAGAAAATATTCACCAAATTGAAAAATGCCAAGTTCTAAAGTATCATAGAATCATGTTAGAAAGACAATGGAACAAATAGAATTAGGTTCCTCCATGAAGCAAGTTACACTTGCCTAGGGTTTCTTGGTAGGTGGGGAGAGTTATGAGGAAGAAGAAGAAGTAATGAAGAGTAAAAAAAGAGAGAGAAAGTAGTTAGGGTTTATAAAGAGAGGGGATGGTTCAACATATGGAATCAACCATCGAAATAAACCAGACCAAGCCATCCAAAGAAACTCAAGTTGGACCAAACCAACCCAAGGTCAACCCTAGTCAAGATACATCAAGGCAAGCCGTAAAGAAATACTGAAATACAGTAAATAATATACTGGTCGAAATCAGTACATGTACACTGGAAATACGTATAACGGAAAATGGGAGTGACAACTCTACCTCCTTAAAAGAATTTCGTCCTTGGAATTTATTCAAGAGGCTAGAGATGTCGGGGCAGGCTATAATAATCATAAGCAAGCAATGACTAGCAGTCAATTAAGCAATCATTCATGCAAACAAGAAATTAAGAGCATAAGGCATACGGATGACATTATACCTTATGAGTCAAACAGGTGTGGATATCACGAGCGGATATCATCCTCACGCTCCCACGTTGACTCACCCAAAGAGTGGTGATCCTTATACGAAAGGTTGGTACCAACAACCAATTCCGAATGATCAAGGATATGGCTCAGATCCGGGATATACCGTCAGAATTGGGATACATGGAATACATCATGTACCTCACGTAATGAAGATGGAAGAGCGAGACGATAGGACACATCACCTACTCGCTCGAGAATGTTGTCACCCCCAGTTTTCAAAAACAGGGGTATTTTTATCATTTTATATTTTTGAATATTTTTAAAATTTATTTTATTATTTATGATATTATTTTTGGGTTGAAATTTATTTTATTATTTATGATATTGTTTTGGGGTTATTTGAGTTGGGTTCGAATTTCAACTCAATCCGACTTGAAACGGGGACTGGAGGGTAGTTTGACTCTAGTGGGACCCACACACTAGTTAGACATGGCCCACATGATATTAATTTTAGTCCACATGATATTAATTTTAGTCCACATGATATTAATTTTAGTTAGTAGTTAGACTAATTATTTATGGATAGGTTTAGTTTAATTAAAGACTTAAAACTAGACTAAATTGACCTAAACCTTTAACCCATTCCTAATTTAAATCAAATAGATTAGTGGAGGATATTTTGGACATTCAAATAGGGGACACCTCACCCTTTTTGGGCAGCCACCTATGGAGGGGATAAGGAGTGAGTCACTCCTTCATTCATTTGTTTTTATCAACTTTCTCTCTCTTGTTCTTCCCCAAATTAATTTAGAGATGAACCTCCATTGATTTTATCTCCAAATCAACCCTTTCTTCTACCAAATTTCTTCATTTCTCCTCTACTCCATGGTTAGAGGGTACTAGCCAAGTTTGGGAGAATTCGGAGCTCGTTCGTGTCCTTTTAGAATCTCTACGTGTCGGTGTCGTGTTGGAAGAATTTTCCTTTGAATTTCTCTCCCGGAAGGTATAATCTCTCCTCTAATCCATCCCTACATGCATATAGAAATATTTTGAACCCATAAGAATGACCCCCATGGTTATATCTCCATTTGTGTCCATTTCGTGTCCATTTGGAGGTCATAGGAGTTTCCTTTGTGTTGTGGTTGTGTCCATGTGGAAAAATCCCAAATTTGGACACACTATGTGTTGTTGTTATGTATGAATGAATTATTACATGTTTAATCTCATATTTTTGTATTGGAGGTGTGTTCTATAGTGTCTCATATATATATATTAGGGTAGAGAGTGAGTTCTTGATATATTATGTTATATACTTGTGTTTCTTTTGTCTTAAACTACCTAAATTCGTCATAATATTTATCCACGTTTTTAGTAGCAATAGCAACTTAGAAATATCATAACTTTTAGCTTAAAACTCCAATTTATCTCCTATTTTTTTTAAAAGAACCGTATTGAAGTTAGATTTAAAATATATATTTTAGTAAGCCAAATTCTTTTTGTAACTTTCTGTAGAATTATTTGAGTGTCAGCTGTACAAAAGACGAACATGTTTTGGTATTTTTGCGATTTCGGGAGCTTCCGGACACGAAAATGCGATCCGTTTAAAGTTCCGAAAAGCTAACACAAAGGGCTATAACATACTTTAATCATAGAATTTAGTGAAAGCCTAATTAGTACAGTATTGGTTTTAAGTAGAAGAGTGACTATACGATATATGCATTTTATGTAACCCATGAGCCTATGTAGTATGGATATTAAATAAATATAGAGTATGTAATGCATGATATGTTAGATGAATAAAATGATATATATATGATATATATTCTCTTTACATTAATGTTTATATATGGTTGAATGCAAGCATGTATGAATGCAATTAATATAATGCATATAAGCAATGTATGAATGAAAGAATGATATACATGTATGCAAGTATCCATATGTAAGTAAGTAACGTAATCAAGTATGAATGTATGCTATATATGAATGCCAACATGATAGGAATGTATGATGCCATATTAGCACTTAGTACCATGTTCATATGTTAAAACCCCTTCTACATGTTGACAGTAACCCCAAGCATGAATACACATAAAACCTACTTACTGTTATGAGTAAACCCTTTGATGTATAAATAAACCCTTTTGTTATGATTAACACCCACACATACATGCTAAACCTATGCTTTACATGTTATTTCTTCTATGTGACACAATGAACCCTTGCTAAATGTTATCCTTCTAACATAACCCCCTCACACTTGAACACATTGTACTGCTATGTACACATTACCATATCCACATTCATGTATCACTCACTCCTTATATTTATGCACCTTGCTTGTAATAAAAATATATATGAATATATATGTAATATGTGTTTGATAACTTGTGTAGCTTTGTGATTTCGTGTGAGTGTTAGTCTAGGCTTGGTTAGGCCTAATAAGACTTGTTAGTCTAGGTTTAGACCTAGTACTACCTAAGTTAACCTAGTTTGACTAGTACGGTTGACCAGAGTTGACCAAGAGTTGACTTTGACCTAGAATGACCTAGAATCATGTAGAATGTATAGTAGAGCTTTATTTTACCATTTTGGACTTGTTGTGACTTGTGCTGTTCTAAATAGGAGCCAGACACCTCTCCTCGGATAGTACATTTCCGTTGGACATTCAGATAGCAGGCGAGTACAATCTCTGATCATTTTATATTCTGTTTAGAATTATTTTCCTTCTTTAAATTACTTTACTTGATACTGTCACGTTGGTCACACGAATTGGTACTATATGGATCTTTTCATGAGATGTTATCCCCCTCGGAAGCATCGGATACTGCATGTTTTGTGCGTTTCACGAATTATCACGTATCTCTATGCTTCCTCTGATTCACGATTCGCTTGTAACACATGTACTCTCATGTTCACAGAGCCATCATGAATCACCTTCACGTATCACTCATTTTATGAGCCATGTGAAGTTTCACGAATCTTAACATAACTTGAACAGATCTTTATGTATTGATTGGGGATGGGGGAGTAGAAATAGACATGTGAATATTATCCAAGTAGCAGTAGTCATGAATCACTCTCTTAGCTGTAGTCATGAATCTCCTATGCCATTCACATGTTTATATTTTACTCTGTCTCACTAGTCACTATTAGTTCTCTATGTATAGTAGATATTTCTATTACAGTTCTCTCTCTGTTTACATACTGTATTTCTTCAGTTCATGTATCTTACTTTACTGCATGATTATATTTCTAACATGCTATGATCTGTTGAGATATATTGTGCTCGCTCCTGTCCTGACTGGACCTGTTGATAAATTTTACAGATAGCTTAGAGGTTGCCAGCTAGCGTAGAGGAGACACAGTAGAGGTTGTATAGATAGCTAAGGTTTTGCTCATAGTTTATTTTCAGTTGTCTTGAGTTGTATTTATGGATTACTGTATTTGAGCTTTGAGATGTATTTCTGGGTTTATGTATCTTAGACACTTAGACTACTATCTGCTGTATCTCTTTTGGATTTCATGTTTTATCTATCTTCCATTATGCTCTACCTTAGATGCGATTGAGTTTACATTCTACTATGTTACCCCCATTTGGAGAGTATAAACTGCTTAGCCTTATACTGTTAGATGCATGAGACCTAGGACAGCGTTCTACCGCCGACACTGTGGCGTAGGCTGGATGTTGTTACATTTTCGTACCCTCACAGTGGGTGCGGGTCGTGACACGTTTTTAGTGGTGGCCCATGCAGGTCGAGTTTGTGTAGTGGTATTCGAACTAGAGTACCACTACAGCATGCATTAGGATTAGGATATATTTTTGAATGTACTCAATCACAGTTAGGATCCCTTGAGAGATTCCTGGGACGACCCTTGAGAATCTTATTTTAACTTCGATTTAAAAACTCTTCTTCCCTTGATTTGATTTATCTTTACTTTCTATTGTTGAATTTGATTTTGATGGATTATGGTTGAATTTGAGTTTGTATTTATATGATTTAATGGATTTTTGTTCATTTTTGAATCTTGATGTTCGTTGATAAATTTGATTTTTGGGTATCCAATGTTGATTTAAATTAAATTTTGTCAAGATAAAATTATATGGGCTAGGTCATCTAAGTTATGGAATCTAGTCTTCTACAGTCATATTAGCCAGCATGGTGAGGACATATAGTCTGACTTGGATATATTTCTCGGGTGTGGGAATTTAAGGTTTTTGCAGCCAAGCTAGCGGCATCGCGAAAATGTTAAATACCATGATTCTAGAGGTATGTGCCTAAGTCGAGGACTCTGTGATTATTGTAGCCTTGCTTACTAGTATGACGAGGATTTAGAGTACCATGATTGTGGATAGACGCATATGATTATCAGATTGTACCTTAAATATTTTCGAACATATTTTTTCTACTTTTGTTTCAGTCCTTCAAAAAAATATATTGTTTGTTTTGTTTTGCTTCTCATTATTTAACTTAGGAGTAGCTTTAGCTGTTTTTATGAACCTTGTGCAACTTCTTACTACGAATTTCTTCTTAATACAATGAATCGACGATTTTGCTTGACCTTATCTTGGATTTGGTATTATAGCTATGGTTTCAAAATGGTTCTTCCTTTAAACAGATAAGCAAAATAGATTTCATTGTTATTTCTTCTTGCTATTATTATTGTATTAAATAATGATAATAATAATAAAACTGTCTTGATTTCACCAATCACCTACTTTGCATTCTTGGTAAGAATCTAAATGTTGGTCTTGATATAGAATTTGATTTTTATATTGGGACATGAGAATATATATATTGGACATAGACTCTTTGCCTGACACGTATGCATGCTACACTTGATTTCCCACCTGCCTAAATACATATTAATATGTTGTTGATGTTTAAATTGTCAAAATCCTAATATTTATGGTTCTCTGCTTTTTCCAGTTTAAATTCGTAATTCAAATATAAATGTCATGTTACTAGTTATGTTTACATCACTGCAAATGTATGTTATACGTAGGGTTTCAATTTAAAAAAAAAATTAGTTGAGTTTTGTGTTTGAATTTGTCAAATCTAAGACTGTGTGCATATTAACCCTTAATACTGGATTCCAAATGTTTAGTTCAATTTGTTTTTTTTCAAATGTAATATTTTGAGCTATATACATTGTGGTAAGTAGGGATATAAATTTAGGTTTCATATTCTTACATGTTAGGTTATGATAAACATTGGGTTGGTTGATGTTCGAATTTCTCCTAAATCCTAAAACTGAATACATGTTGACATTTTTTAATATTAATTTCCAATGTTTAGTTCAATTTCAGATTTAATATGTAATATTGAACTGTGTGCATAGATAAATGTATGGATAGTATGTTAGGATTTCATCTCCATCATGTTAGGATGTCTTGGGAGCATTGAGTTAGTTGTGATGTTTCAAATCCCTAAAAATCTGAAACTGCATTATGTTAATATTACCCTGGTTTAAATGTTAGCTTATTTTCAGATTTTGTATGTAAATGCTGAACTAAAACTGGGTTTAACCTTTCAATACTAAGTTATACCCTGTACAAGGACACACACACTGCCATGTAAACCTAACATTTCCTCTCTATGTTATGTTCATATACCTGTATAGATATATATAGAGTTTATGCATACATGTTATAATGTATATAGATACATAACTAAATCTCTACCTCGCTATATATATATGGTTAGCCATGCATGTTATGAGCAAATGGGTTGTGTATTATAGATTGTTTAACCAATATGCCATGAGTAGTGTAACTTGATAGCTATTGTCTTGAAATCCAAATCCTCCTATACACATGCCTACTATCTAACCATATGAACATGTCCACATACACCCATACACACACGAACTACATAACATTTATATAATGCTAGCTTTTCCCTCTCTAACACACTCTCTATATATACATATTGTGATTGGATTCCATGCAATTGACTTTCATTCTTTAACTTTGATTTTAATTTTCTTGAATAGTATCCCTTAATAGATAATTGGTGGTTATCTTTATTTTATTTTTTTGATGAGTACCAGTTTTCATGTAGGATGGTAGACTGCCTTACAGTTTTGATAATTTGTTATTTCTGTAACTTTTCTAGTTTAGCACCCTAGATTGCTTGTGTGTTTTGATATCCTATGACCGTTTCGGTTAGCATGATTGGTATACCTAGATGAGACTTTCACTACCACCATATGCCATGACCCTGTATGCCGTCCTTTTTGATGGTATGAATTGTTTAAGTTCTGGGACTTGATTGTGGGGGTTTGACCTAGAGGGAGTATGGACATTTTAATTTCGATGACAAAATTTTTCTAAGGTGGGTAGACTTGTAACACCCAGTTTTCTAAAATAAGAGTAATTTTGAAATTTTGTAATTTTAATCATTTATTGATTTGACATTTAAATCATGATATGATTTTTTGTAATTTTTAAATCATTTTAAAACTATTTAAAATCAATACTTGTGATTTTAATGTTTTGCTAGTGAAACCCTATAGACTGTTTGACCTAGAGCCTAACAATGTGATTAGGATGTTTAATGTCATTTCTGGCCTAAGAATATTTTGCATTTGACCTCTTTGAATTATTTTGATATTTATTGCGTTGGTGATTGTTGATTTTGACCTTTGATAGGTGTGATTTTGTGATGGTTTTGTGTCCGTATCGGACACGTATCAGTTTTTATTTACAAATGTTTGAAGTGCCTCAAAGAGATTTTTTTATTGCTAATTTTTTTTGAAAATTATTTGAATGAGATTGTTTTCTGCATGTGTTTTCTGTGATTGCTTTGTTTTAATTTCGAGGACGAATTTTTTTAAGGTGGATAGATTTGTCACCCCAAGTTTTCAAAAATAGGGGTATTTTTGTCATTTTACAATTTTGAATATTTTAAAATTTATTTTATTATTTATGATATTATTTTGGCGTTGAAATTTATTTTTTTATTTATGATATTGTGTTGGGGTTATTTGAGTCGGGTTCGAATTTCAAATCAATCCGACTTGAAACGGGGACTCGGGGGGTAGTTTGACTCTAGTGGGACTCATACACTAGTTAGGCATGGCCCACATGATATTAAATTTAGTCCACATGATATTAATTTTAGTCCACATGATATTAATTTTAGTTAGTAGTTAGACTAATTATTTATGGATAGGTTTAGTTTAATTAGAGACTTAAAACTAGACTAAATTGACCTCAACCTTTAACCCATTCCTAATTTAAATCAAATAGATTAGTGGAGGATATTTTGGACATTCAAATAGGGGACACCTCACCCTTTTTGGGCAGCCACCTATGGAGGGAATAAGGAGTGAGTCACTCCTTCATTCATTTATTTTATCAACTTTCTCTCTCTTGTTCTTCCCCAAATTAATTTAGAGATGAACCTCCATTGATTTTATCTCCAAATCAACCCTTTCTTCTACCAAATTTCTTCATTTCTCCTCTACTCCATGGTTAGAGGGTACTAGCCAAGTTTGGGAGAATTCGGAGCTCGTTCGTGTCCTTTTAGAATCTCTACGTGTCGGTGTCGTGTTGGAAGGATTTTCCTTTGAATTTCTCTCCCGGAAGGTATAATCTCTCCTCTAATCCATCCCTACATGCATATAGAAATATTTTGAATCCATAAGAATGACCCCCATGGTTATATCTCCATTTGTGTCCATTTCGTGTCCATTTGGAGGTCATAGGAGTTTCCTTTGTGTTGTGGTTGTGTCCATGTGAAAAAATCCCAAATTTGGACACACTATGTGTTGTTGTTATGTATGAATGAATTATTACATGTTTAATCTCATATTTTTGTATTGGAGGTGTGTTCTATAGTGTCTCCTATATATATATTAGGGTAGAGAGTGAGTTCTTGATATATTATGTTATATACTTGTGTTTCTTTTGTCTTAAACTACCTAAATTCGTCATAATATTTATCCACGTTTTTAGTAGCAATAGCAACTTAGAAATATCATAACTTTAGCTTAAAACTCCAATTTATCTCCTATTTTTTTAAAAGAACCGTATTGAAGTTAGATTTAAAATATATATTTTAGTAAGCCAAATTCTTTTTGTAACTTTCTGTAGAATTATTTGAGTGTCAGCTGTACAAAAGACGAACATGTTTTGGTATTTTTGCGATTTCGGGAGCTTCCGGACACGAAAATGCGATCCGTTTAAAGTTCCGAAAAGCTAACACAAAGGGCTATAACATACTTTAATCATAGAATTTAGTGAAAGCCTAATTAGTACAGTATTGGTTTTAAGTAGAAGAGTGACTATACGATATATGCATTTTATGTAACCCATGAGCCTATGTAGTATAGATATTAAATAAATATAGAGTATGTAATGCATGATATGTTAGATGAATAAAATGATATATATATGATATATATTCTCTTTACATTAATGTTTATATATGGTTGAATGCAAGCATGTATGAATGCAATTAATATAATGCATATAAGCAATGTATGAATGAAAGAATGATATACATGTATGCAAGTATCCATATGTAAGTAAGTAACGTAATCAAGTATGAATGTATGCTATATATGAATGCCAACATGATAGGAATGTATGATGCCATATTAGCACTTAGTACCATGTTCATATGTTAAAACCCCTTCTACATGTTGACAGTAACCCCAAGCATGAATACACATAAAACCTACTTACTGTTATGAGTAAACCCTTTGATGTATAAATAAACCCTTTTGTTATGATTAACACCCACACATACATGCTAAACCTATGCTTTACATGTTATTTCTTCTATGTGACACAATGAACCCTTGCTAAATGTTATCCTTCTAACATAACCCCCTCACACTTGAACACATTGTACTGCTATGTACACATTACCATATCCACATTCATGTATCACTCACTCCTTATATTTATGCACCTTGCTTGTAATAAAAATATATATGAATATATATGTAATATGTGTTTGATAACTTGTGTAGCTTTGTGATTTCGTGTGAGTGTTAGTCTAGGCTTGGTTAGGCCTAATAAGACTTGTTAGTCTAGGTTTAGACCTAGTACTACCTAAGTTAACCTAGTTTGACTAGTACGGTTGACCAGAGTTGACCAAGAGTTGACTTTGACCTAGAATGACCTAGAATCATGTAGAATGTATAGTAGAGCTTTATTTTACCATTTTGGACTTGTTGTGACTTGTGCTGTTCTAAATAGGAGCCAGACACCTCTCCTCGGATAGTACATTTTCGTTGGACATTCAGATAGCAGGCGAGTACAATCTCTGATCATTTTATATCCTGTTTAGAATTATTTTCCTTCTTTAAATTACTTTACTTGATACTGTCACGTTGGTCACACGGATTGGTACTATATGGATCTTTTCATGAGATGTTATCCCCCTCGGAAGCATCGGATACTGCATGTTTTGTGCGTTTCACGAATTATCACATATCTCTATGCTTCCTCTGATTCACGATTCGCTTGTGACACATGTACTCTCATGTTCACAGAGCTATCATGAATCACCTTCACGTATCACTCATTTTATGAGCCATGTGAAGTTTCACGAATCTTAACATAACTTGAACAGATCTTTATGTATTGATTGGGGATGGGGGAGTAGAAATAGACATGTGAATATTATCCAAGTAGCAGTAGTCATGAATCACTCTCTTAGCTGTAGTCATGAATCTCATATGCCATTCACATGTTTATATTTTACTCTGTCTCACTAGTCACTATTAGTTCTCTATGTAGAGTAGATATTTCTATTACAGTTCTCTCTCTGTTTACATACTGTATTTCTTCAGTTCATGTATCTTACTTTACTGCATGATTATATTTCTAACATGCTATGATCTGTTGAGATATATTGTGCTCGCTCCTGTCCTGACTGGACCTGTTGATAAATTTTACAGATAGCTTGGAGGTTGCCAGCTAGCATAGAGGAGACACAGTAGAGGTTGTATAGATAGCTAAGGTTTTGCTCATAGTTTATTTTCAGTTGTCTTGAGTTGTATTTATGGATTACTGTATTTGAGCTTTGAGATGTATTTCTGGGTTTATGTATCTTAGACACTTAGACTACTATCTGCTGTATCTCTTTTGGATTTCATGTTTTATCTATCTTCCATTATGCTCTACCTTAGATGCGATTGAGTTTACATTCTACTATGTTACCCCCATTTGGAGAGTATAAACTGCTTAGCCTTATACTGTTAGATGCATGAGACCTAGGACAGCGTTCTACCGCCGACACTGTGGCGTAGGCTGGATGTTGTTACATTCTCGTACCCTCACAGTGGGTGCGGGTCGTGACACGTTTTTAGTGGTGGCCCATGCAGGTCGAGTTTGTGTAGTGGTATTCGAACTAGAGTACCACTACAGCATGCATTAGGATTAGGATATATTTTTGAATGTACTCAATCACAGTTAGGATCCCTTGAGAGATTCCTGGGACGACCCTTGAGAATCTTATTTTAACTTCGATTTAAAAACTCTTCTTCCCTTGATTTGATTTATCTTTACTTTCTATTGTTGAATTTGATTTTGATGGATTATGGTTGAATTTGAGTTTGTATTTATATGATTTAATGGATTTTTGTTCATTTTTGAATCTTGATGTTCGTTGATAAATTTGATTTTTGGGTATCCAATGTTGATTTAAATTAAATTTTGTCAAGATAAAATTATATGGGCTAGGTCATCTAAGTTATGGAATCTAGTCTTCTACAGTCATATTAGCCAGCATGGTGAGGACATATAGTCTGACTTGGATATATTTCTCGGGTGTGGGAATTTAAGGTTTTTGCAGCCAAGCTAGCGGCATCGCGAAAATGTTAAATACCATGATTCTAGAGGTATGTGCCTAAGTCGAGGACTCTGTGATTATTGTAGCCTTGCTTACTAGTATGACGAGGATTTAGAGTACCATGATTGTGGATAGACGCATATGATTATCAGATTATACCTTAAATATTTTCGAACATATTTTTTCTACTTTTGTTTCAGTCCTTCAAAAAAATATATTGTTTGTTTTGTTTTGCTTCTCATTATTTAACTTAAGAGTAGCTTTAGCTATTTTTATGAACCTTGTGCAACTTCTTACTACGAATTTCTTCTTAATACAATGAATCGACGATTTTGCTTGACCTTATCTTGGATTTGGTATTATAGCTATGGTTTCAAAATGGTTCTTCCTTTAAACAGATAAGCAAAATAGATTTCATTGTTATTTCTTCTTGCTATTATTATTGTATTAAATAATGATAATAATAATAAAACTGTCTTGATTTCACCAATCACCTACTTTGCATTCTTGGTAAGAATCTAAATGTTGGTCTTGATATAGAATTTGATTTTTATATTGGGACATGAGAATATATATATATTGGACATAGACTCTTTGCCTGACACGTATGCATGCTACACTTGATTTCCCACCTGCCTAAATACATATTAATATGTTGTTGATGTTTAAATTGTCAAAATCCTAATATTTATGGTTCTCTGCTTTTTCCAGTTTAAATTCGTAATTCAAATATAAATGTCATGTTATTAGTTATGTTTACATCACTGCAAATGTATGTTATACGTAGGGTTTCAATTTAAAAAAAAATTTAGTTGAGTTTTGTGTTTGAATTTGTCAAATCTAAGACTGTGTGCATATTAACCCTTAATACTGGATTCCAAATGTTTAGTTCAATTTGTTTTTTTTTCAAATGTAATATTTTGAGCTATATACATTGTGGTAAGTAGGGATATAAATTTAGGTTTCATATTCTTACATGTTAGGTTATGATAAACATTGGGTTGGTTGATGTTCGAATTTCTCCTAAATCCTAAAACTGAATACATGTTGACATTTTTTAATATTGATTTCCAATGTTTAGTTCAATTTCAGATTTAATATGTAATATTGAACTGTGTGCATAGATAAATGTATGGATAGTATGTTAGGATTTCATCTCCATCATGTTAGGATGTCTTGGGAGCATTGAGTTAGTTGTGATGTTTCAAATCCCTAAAAATCTGAAACTGCATTATGTTAATATTACCCTGGTTTAAATGTTAGCTTATTTTCAGATTTTGTATGTAAATGCTGAACTAAAACTGGGTTTAACCTTTCAATACTAAGTTATACCCTGTACAAGGACACACACACTGCCATGTAAACCTAACATTTCCTCTCTATGTTATGTTCATATACCTGTATAGATATATATAGAGTTTATGCATACATGTTATAATGTATATAGATACATAACTAAATCTCTACCTCGCTATATATATATGGTTAGCCATGCATGTTATGAGCAAATGGGTTGTGTATTATAGATTGTTTAACCAATATGCCATGAGTAGTGTAACTTGATAGCTATTGTCTTGAAATCCAAATCCTCCTATACACATGCCTACTATCTAACCATATGAACATGTCCACATACACCCATACACACACGAACTACATAACATTTATATAATGCTAGCTTTTCCCTCTCTAACACACTCTCTATATATACATATTGTGATTGGATTCCATGCAATTGACTTTCATTCTTTAACTTTGATTTTAATTTTCTTGAATAGTATCCCTTAATAGATAATTGGTGGTTATCTTTATTTTATTTTTTTGATGAGTACCAGTTTTCATGTAGGATGGTAGACTGCCTTACAGTTTTGATAATTTGTTATTTCTGTAACTTTTCTAGTTTAGCACCCTAGATTGCTTGTGTGTTTTGATATCCTATGACTGTTTCGGTTAGCATGATTGGTATACCTAGATGAGACTTTCACTACCACCATATGCCATGACCCTGTATGCCGTCCTTTTTGATGGTATGAATTTTTTAAGTTCTGGGACTTGATTGTGGGGGTTTGACCTAGAGGGAGTATGGACATTTTAATTTCGATGACAAAATTTTTCTAAGGTGGGTAGACTTGTAACACCCAGTTTTCTAAAATAAGAGTAATTTTGAAATTTTGTAATTTTAATCATTTATTGATTTGACATTTAAATCATGATATGATTTTTTGTAATTTTTAAATCATTTTAAAACTATTTAAAATCAATACTTGTGATTTTGATGTTTTGCTAGTGAAACCCTATAGACTGTTTGACCTAGAGCCTAACAATGTGATTAGGATGTTTAATGTCATTTCTGGCCTAAGAATATTTTGCATTTGACCTCTTTGAATTATTTTGATATTTATTGCGTTGGTGATTGTTGATTTTGACCTTTGATAGGTGTGATTTTGTGATGGTTTTGTGTCCGTATCGGACACGTATCAGTTTTTATTTACAAATGTTTGAAGTGCCTCAAAGAGATTTTTTTATTGCTAATTTTTTTTGAAAATTATTTGAATGAGATTGTTTTCTGCATGTGTTTTCTGTGATTGCTTTGTTTTAATTTCGAGGACGAATTTTTTTAAGGTGGATAGATTTGTCACCCCAAGTTTTCAGAAATAGGGGTATTTTTATCATTTTATAATTTTGAATATTTTTAAAATTTATTTTATTATTTATGATATTATTTTGGCGTTGAAATTTATTTTTTTATTTATGATATTGTGTTGGGGTTATTTGAGTCGGGTTCGAATTTCAAATCAATCCGACTTGAAACGGGGACTCGGGCGGTAGTTTGACTCTAGTGGGACTCATACACTAGTTAGGCATGGCCCACATGATATTAAATTTAGTCCACATGATATTAATTTTAGTCCACATGATATTAATTTTAGTTAGTAGTTAGACTAATTATTTATGGATAGGTTTAGTTTAATTAGAGACTTAAAACTAGACTAAATTGACCTCAACCTTTAACCCATTCCTAATTTAAATCAAAAAGATTAGTGGAGGGCATTTTGGACATTCAAATAGGGGACACCTCACCCTTTTTGGGCAGCCACCTATGGGGGGGGGGATAAGGAGTGAGTCACTCCTTCATTCATTTGTTTTCATCCACTTTCTCTCTCTTGTTCTTCCCCAAATTAATTTAGAGATGAATCTCCATTGATTTCATCTCCAAATCAACCCTTTCTTCTACCAAATCTTCTTCATTTCTCCTCTACCCCATGGTTAGAGGGTGCTAGCCAAGTTTGGGAGGATTCAGAGCTCGTTCGTGTCCTTTTAGAATCTCTACGTGTCGGTGTCGTGTCAGAAGAATTTTCCTTTGAATCTCTCTTTCGGAAGGTATAATCTCTCCTCTAATCTATCCCTACATGCATATAGAAATATTTTGAACCCATAAGAATGACCCCCATGGTTGTATCTCCATTTGTGTCCATTTTGTGTCCATTTAGAGGTCATAGGAGTGTCCTTTGTGTTGTGGTTGTGTCCATGTGGGAAAACCCCAAATTTGGACACACTATGTGTTGTTGTTATGTATGAATGAATTATTACATGTTTAATCTCATATTTTTGTATTGGAGATGTGTTCTATAGTGTCTCATATATATATTAGTGTAGAGAGTGAGTTCTTGATATATTATGTTATATACTTGTGTTTCTTTTGTCTCAAACTACCTAAATTCGTCATAATATTTATCCACGTTTTTAGTAGCAATAACAACTTAGAAATGTCATAACTTTTAGCTTAAAACTTCGATTTATCTTCTGTTTTTTTTAAAAGAACCGTATCGAAGTTAGCATTAGAAATATATATTTTAGTAAGCCAAATTCTTTTTGTAACTTTCTGAAGAATTATTTGAGTGTCAGCTGTACGAAAGACGAACGTGTTTCGGTATTTTTGCGATTTCGGGAGCTTTCGGACACGAAAATGCGATCCGTTTAAAGTTTCGGAAAGATAACACAAAGGGCTATAACATACTTTAATCCTAGAATTTAGTGAAAGCCCAATTAGTATAGTATTGGTTTTAAGTAGAAGAGTGACTATATGATATATGCATTTTGTGTAACCTATGAGCCTATGTAGTATGGATATTAAATGAATATAGAGTATGTAATGCATGATATGTTAGATGAATAAAATGATGTATATATGATATATATTCTCTTTACATTAATATATATATATATATGGTTGAATGCAAGCATGTATGAATGCAATTAATATAATGCATATAAGCAATGCATGAATGAAAGAATGATATACATGTATGCAAGTATCCATATGTAAGTAAGTAACGTAATCAAGTATGAATGTATGCGATATGTGAATGCCAACATGATAGGAATGTAGGATGCCATATTAGCACTTAGCACCATGTTCATATGTTAAAACCCCTTCTACATGTTGACAGTAACCCCAAGCATGAATACACATAAAACCTACTTACTGTTATGAGTAAACCCTTTGATGTATAAATAAACCCTTTTGTTATGATTAATACCCACACACATACATGCTAAACCTATGCTTTACATGTTATTTCTTCTATATGACACAATGAACCCTTGCTAAATGTTGTCCTTCTAACATAACCCCCTCACACTTGAACACATTGTACTGTTATGTACACATTGCCATATCCACATTCATGTATCACTCACTCCTTGTATTTATGCACCTTGCTTGTAATAAAAATATATATGAATATATATGTAATGTGTGTTTGATAACTTGTGTAGCTTTGTGATTTTGTGTGAGTGTTAGTCTAGGCTTGGTTAGGCCTAATGAGACTTGTTAGTCTAGGTTTAGACCTAGTACTACCTAAGTTAGCCTAGTTTGACTAGTACGGTTGACCAGAGGTGACCAAGAGTTGACTTTGACCTAGAATGACCTAGAATCATGGAGAATGTATAGTAGAGCTTTATTTTACCATTTTGGACTTGTTGTGACTTGTGCTGTTCTAAATAGGAGCCAGACACCTCTCCTCGGATAGTATATTTTCTTTGGACATTCAGATAGCAGGCGAGTACATTCTCTGATCATTTCATATCATGTTTAGAATTATTTTTCTGCTTTGTCACGACCCGCACCCTAGAGTAAGGACACGAGACGTGGGTACGTCCAGCCTACGCTGCAGTGTCGGTGGTAGAACACTGTCCTAGGTCACAACATCTAATAATATAATCTTAACAGTTTATACTCCCCGATTGGGGGTGACTTTATAAAGTAAACTCAATCACAACTAAGGAAAAAGAAGCACGATCTGATATAAAACTCAAGGAAAAACAGATGATAGCATAGCTGATAGACAGAAAATGAAACTGCTGAAATGAAAGGAAACATCCCAAGTACATCAGAAAGTCTAAGTGTCTAAGATAATACAAATCCAGATCCCAAGTATCAATAAGTACAATCATCCCTGAAATACTGAAATGAAAGCATCCTAGTCTAAGGGTGTGTCATCCACAGCTAGTGGCTCCTGCTGCTGGTCCAAGTCTGTACTATCATCTAGAGTAGCCCCATAATAAGTAGGGCAGCCAGCCTCGTCCTCATCCTCTGTAATATTTCAACAGGTCCAGTCAGGACGGAGCGATTACAAAACATCTCAACAAGTCATAGCAGAAAAGGAAATATAATCATGCTAGAGAATAAAATACAGGATCTGAAGAAATATCATAATGTAAAAGAGAGACTGTAAGTAAATATCTATGATATATATAAAGAGAGACAGTGCTAGTGATTTAGAGTACAGATGAACATGTGAATGGCTTAGGACTGATTCATGACTACACTAAGAGTGATTCATGACTACACTACTTTGGATATTATTCACATGACCATTCATACTCTCCCGTACCCTAATCAATACACAAGGATCCAGTCAAGTTACGTTAAGATTCATGACTAAACTACTACCCGTATAGGGTGATTCATGAATGGATTCGTGAAGGCTCGGTGATCATGTGAGTACATGAGTCACTAGCTGATAACGAAGATTCATGATAATAGAAGCATAAGATACGTGATGTAAGTGAAACACACCGAGCAAAAGTATCTGATGCTTCCGAGAGGGATAACATCTCATGAAGGGATCCATATAGTACCAATCCGTGTTACCAACGTGTCAGCATCAAGTAAGATAGTCTAAAGCAGGAAATATAATCCTAAACATGATATGAAATGATCAGAGAATGTACTCGCCTGGTATCTGAGTGTCCAACTGAAAAGTACTGTCCAAGGAGTGGTGTCTGGCTCCTATAGAACAGTGCAAGTCACTATGAGTCTACAATGATAATATGATGCAAATCAATGCATTCTACAAGAATCTAGGTCAATCTAGACCAAAGTCAACTCTTGGTCAACTCTGGTCAACTCTAGAAGTCAAACTAGTCTAACTAGGTCTAACAAGCCATTTCTATGTCTAACTTGACTACACAAGTCAATTCTAGGCCCACTAGTCTAATAGACACACCATAGGCCAATAGCACATATGTAGCTATACCATATCACATATGAAAGTATATGGATATCCCTATATACATATATGCTAGTGTATCCATATGCCTACATATATGATATAACCACACATCTACAAGAGAAAATATCTATACACATATACATGCAATACCTATATATATAGTGCATACACACAAGTCACACACACACACACACATATATATATATATATATATATATATATATAAAATATATATATATATATATATATATATATATATATATATGTGAAAATATATATATATATATATATATATATATATATGTGAAAATATATATATATATATATATATATATATATATATATATAAAATATATATATATATATATATATATATATATATATATATATGTGAAAATATATATATATATATATATATATATATGTGAAAATATATATATATATATATATATATATATATATATATATATATATATATATATATATATATATATATATTTTCACATATATATATATATATATATATATATATATATATATATATATATATATATATATATTTTCACACACATATATATATATATATATATATATATATATATATATATATATATATATATTTTCACATATATATTTTCACATATATATATAAAATATATATATATATATATATATATATATATATATATATATATATATATATATATATATATATATATATATAAGACCTACACATAATACATAGCCTACACAAAAAATATATATATATATATATATATAAGACCTACACATAATACATAGCCTATAACTTATTGGGAAAATACCTACATTAGCTATCTAAGGGCACACAAACTACAATATACCTCACACATCCACATTTGCATTATAAGAATACATACTACATTACATATATATTTAAATTACATTATATGCATATACATTAGGATATGTGGGAAGGTTGTGAGTGTGAAAATGAGGGTGAGAGAAAGAGGGCTGACCTAGAGTGACAGTGCCACGGTATGAGTGGTGTGATATGCCCACATGTGTGTGTGTGTGTTAGATTGAAAACAGTGAAGTGAGAGTGAATGTGTGTGTGTGTGTGTGTGGTAGATTGAAAACAGTGAAGTGAGAGTGAATGTGTGTGTGTGTGTGGTAGTGTGTCACCAATGTGACAGTAAGCTAGGTGACAGCCTATACTACATACAATCAAATTCAGATTTTTTAATATCAATTTAGAATGGGAGAAAAAATGTCAAGCATCAAATACTCACAGATTTACATATAAAAAATTAAGTGGCAGTTTCCTCCCTCTCATTTGAATCTCAGTTGAACTCAAAATCTCATTAAACAACCCCCAACCAAAACACAATTTCACATTGGAGATCCCTTTCAAATCTCAGATATTGTTTACTCAATAACTGGGTTTAAAACACTCTGAAATCAGAGTTCAAAACATTTCAACAGTCCCCATATTAAAACTCAGGTTTTTGACACAAAACCACATCCAAATCAATCCAAAATTGACACACTACTAGGAATCATGTATGTGCACATGTTAGAGTCTTAATACCATGCAGGTAACAGTTAATACATGGTTTAAAATGATGTCAAAACTCGATCCAAAAATCTGGAAAAAAAACAGCAAAAGGAATTTGATACACAGTTTTAACAAAATTAGGAAATGGAAAATTAACCACAAATTCGAATTAAAATACCTATTTTTGGGTTGGTAATGAACTAACATATTGTAACCATGCTACACAAGTGGTTTGTGTCCACTAAAGTGGACACAAACGTGTCCACTACAATAAAACCCAAAATTGGGTAACTGGACACAGCAGACTTGGGCAGTCTCATACGGGTGTGCACACGTGTCGTGCACCCGACACAGGCCTTCCCAAGCCTCGTGCTCGTGCAAGGCGGTGCGCCTAGGGTAGGGCTAAGAGCATGACACCCTGAAATGTGTCAGAGTGTGTCGTGTCCAAAGTTGTGAAGCCGTATCAGTGCGTATTTAAACTGTGCACACAGTCCAGTGAAAACTCGTGCACGGCCAATAACTCCCAAACCCGACCACGAATTGTCATAAAATTTGGGGAGAGGGATGACAGATGATGCCCCTACAATCTTCCAAAATTTTGTGTCGAGGCAATTCGTGTCGTCTCCAGAATAGAGCCCGAGGTATAGGGCATAACTGTAGCCCGCACGCGCGTGTGCACGAGGGCATGTGCACGAGTGTCCTACCGATACGACACAACCACAAAATCACCTCAGAGTCACAGAAATAGATAAGCGACATCAAATCACGATTTTCCATTCAATTACAATTCGAAAATATCACAAAAAGATTCACTGTGGCATTACCACAAACACATTGCATAGTACACTGATACGTGTCCTGTTAGGACACGAAACGACACAAAAACCTAGGGTTTCCTATTCCTATAGTTAGGTTAGGTCTAGGGCTCCCTATTCATGCAATTAAATTAGAATTCCATGGTTGAAATGGAGAGTTACCTCTATGTATCAAAACCCTCCAAAAAGCTCAAAGAGTGAGGTTCTTCCTAATGGTGAAACGCCTCCAAATCTTCCCAAATCTGAGAATACTCATAGCCAACCGAAAGTAGGAAGAATTTAGAACCCAATGCAATTTGTTTGGATTAAAAAGGAGAAAAAATGGATTTATTATGAATTTTTAAAGATGGGAGCTCACCTCTTTCTTCTCTTGCAATAAATTCCTAAGGAAGAGGCTAGCCCTAGATTTGGGAGGCATTAAATAGGATGTGATAGGTCAATAGTGGCTGCCATGGGCTGATTAGGGTTAGGATTGGTTCATGGTGTGGGCCTATGGGCTATTAAGCCTAAGTCATTAATCATGACTTATGAAGTCATAAGCCATATTAGCCTACACAACTCCAAATCACCCCTACCTAGTTCCAATGACTTAAACCTCATTAAATTAGGTCAAACCAAGGTTACTTAACTTAACTAAGTGGCCATAACCTAGATTAGTCACTAGGTTAGTCTTCTAGTCAACACAAGTCAAAGTCCACTATAGGCCCAAAATCAATTCTCCTAAAAATCACCAAAAATCATCAAAAATCATATTAATTATAATAAGTCCAATTAATAAATAATAATTCTAAATAATTCACAAAATTTCAAAAATGACCAAAATACCCCCAAGCTAGAAAAGTGGTAGTGACAAATCTACCCTCCTTAAAATAATTTCGTCCTCGAAATTAAAGGCGAAACTAAACTGCTGAGAAGGATAGAAAAGTATACCTCAAGGTCCAAAAAGATAAGGGTAGCGCTCGCGCATCTCATCCTCCCGCTCCCAAGTAGACTCTCCTGGTGTAACGCCCCAGTCCCAAAATACTTAGGACTAGGTACGTATCCATGCCAGCTGCATACATACGAAGTATACTCCAATATATGAAAACCTCGTATGAATACATAAGCTGTAAAATACAGTAAATCCAGAATAACTAAATCTCATCCATTAGATAAATAAATGATATAAGAGCAACTTTGAATTTGTCATGTATACAATCGTTGGGCGGAGACAAAGTCTACTACCAACTATCTCAAATAAAATGTACAAGAAGTGATCGATAAAATAACGAGACGAACCAAGCGCAATCGTCTTCGAAAGAATGGAGAAGATCACAGCCTTGGCTAGAACACCTGCAAATTCACAGAAGCACACACCTGGAGAGATAACCGGGTCCTCAGAGGGACGTAACAAGACACATAATATCATGCCATATAAACTGAATAAATATTGCTCAAATAAATAAGGGATGCCTGCAATAGGGTACCTAACTGTACTATAGTGAATGCAATAAGAACAAACATTTGACGCATGGGCCGGATCAGGAATATCAGGAATCAGGACCGTATCTCCTACTGGAGATAACCGGCAATCAAGACCGTACCTCCCACTGGAGATAACCGGCTATCAGGACCGTACCTCCTATTGGAGATAACCGACAATCAGGGCAGTGCATATATGACCCATACATTAAGGAACTGTTCTTCCCACCCAATGTCTATTATGTTGTATCCACAACATAAATCCTCTATTAACCGCTAAGTCAAACTAAGCATGCAACCTCTATTAGCGGTTATTCCTATCGCACGGCTTGTACGTACTGGTGGCCAGCCAATCACGCACCTCCGTATTCTACATGCGACACACAACTTCGTGGTATAACGTGTCAAGGCCATGAATGCAACACACAAGGTGGTCCCTTAAATCTAGGTTTAATGTGTAAGAAAAATAATACATAGCAGGAAATATAAATGAACAGTAAGTTCTAACAGGTTGTGCCATGTATCACAGTTTATTTTGCATAAAGAAAATAAATAATACATGAAATATGAGCTAAAATAAATAAACAGCAAATAGCAAGGTGTGTTGCCTGAGGTCCTTGCTGGTGAAACCGACAATCCTGTTGGGCACAGAATAGTCACAGAGCTACACAAGATGAACTCAGACGATGTGACAAACTTCTAAAATAAAAACCAAAAATGAAATTTTTTTAGGAAAAATATATAATGTGTATTTTTCTGTCAGTATTTTGAAACTTCAAACGGATCGTGATTCTGATTCCTGGTTCTCCCAGAATCTCAAAAACACTAAAACATGTCAGATTTCGGACCACTGACACTCCACAAATTTTTCAAAAAATTAAGTTCCGAATTTATGAAAATAAAATATACATTCAGAAAATATACCTCAATACGATTCCAACAAAAAAAATTGGAGGTCAAAAGGAGTCCGGAGTTGGGAGTTATGGTCATTCGAAGTTGCTACAACCTTTGAAAATTGAGGCTGAATTTATGACGAAAAAAAGAGAGAAATTTTAACAAGGATGGTTTGAAAGATGATTTGTGGTAAAAATAATATGGACGAGTAACTGCCTATTTATAGGATGTGGGAATTTTCAATTAGATAAGAATTAGAATTCCTTTAAACCCAATTTAGATATTTCCTAATTTAATTTAAAAGCAATCAAATCCAAATCCAAATCCAAATCTAATTTAAATCAAATCAAATTCTCTTAGTTTAAAATCAAATCAATTAAATCCAATTTAAATCTATTTAAATTTTTAGCTCAAAATCAAATGGGATAAATCAATTTAGAATATTAAACTATTTAAATAAATCCAAAAATCAAATCAAGTTTTAAATGGCCACCATAACTTCCAAATATATTTTTCAAAATACCAATAATAATAATAATTTTGAAAATAATAAATATTTTTAAATAATAAAATATTTATTAATAAATCTCCAAAAATATATTTTTATTTAAAATAGACTAATAAATAATTATGAAATATATGTATGCACGAATAATGCATACATGATTATGCTTTTCCTAGTATACTATGAAATATTATTTATGATTAACAACTGCTAAAAATAAAAAGGCTTTTTATAGCAAGAATAATAATTATATAATATTTTGAAAGTGTATAATAAAATAGAAAAATATTTTTCTAAAATATGTACGCTCGCACATATTCGTACTTGACGAGCAACTACGAAAAATAAAATTTCGTGCGCGACGTACAATACGACTATGCGACATACAATACAAAAATTTTAAATTAGTACCAAATTTAATATATATAAAAAAATAGTAAAAATTTAGGGATTTTACATCCTACCCAACTTAAAAGAATTTCGTCCTCGAAATTAAGAATTAGGAGGGGGTGAGAAGGCACAACGGTAGATAGAAGGGTTTAAGGAAGTTTATATGGTCGTAGTCTAGGTTGAAGGTATGATTAAGAGATGATTGTAATAACTCTTAAATTCAAGTGATTAGAAAGTCAAGATTATAAGTTTAGTGTCGAGGGAAAGGTCGAGTAGTTCACGACAAAGATATGGTTACATTGGGTGGTAATGGTCATGGTGATAGGATAGTTAGAGGAGTTTTAGTACGATGCTTTCGTCCTTCTAAAATAGGTGAAGGCGAACGCAATATAGAGTTCGAAGGAGGCGTTATCGAATACGAATACGTGGTTCAAAGGCGACCGAATAATTCAAAAGGAGTTGTCAAGGCAGTCGCGGATGGGACTCTAGAAGACAAGTTTAGCTATGTCCCCATCCACGTAGAACGATAGATAAAAGCGAACCAAAGTGCACTCGGTTGATCAGACCATTATGCACCGGTTCTGATTAGACAATATGTTAGTGGGTGCACCCAATAAAATATGTCATGATCAAGCTTGATAACGAAATAAGCTTGCAAATCTGAAGCTACGTTAGCAGCGCGAGATAGTCAAAATATGAGCAAGGAAGGTACTAATAAAGGAAATTTTAAATAGTCCCAGATCTTTTAAGATCAAGGCTCGCCCGAAGTTTGGGCCTATACAGTTGTCTTGGTGTTTCTTCATTTATGGCTTGGTAAATTAGATAAGGTAGGGTCCTCTGAATTTAGAGTCTAAGTGAACTTACCAATGTGGTTCACAAGGAAAAGGTTTGTTAGATGGTGAGGTATTCTACCCAACTTACAAGAGTTAAACTAATAGTAGGATGGGACCATGGGTCAAGCAACCAAGATAAAGCATAACGCTAAGCATTAAGGAATTTAAGTAGAACAAAATCACGTATTGGGTCGAAAGAATTGAGTCGAGGTTGAATCCCTATCCGTGGTCGAAAATATATCGGTATCATGGTAAAGAATATAGTTTGGCCATTTTGATCATAAGGTCGTATCAAAAAATAGAGTACAAGAAGATAGGTTTTGGTGGGATATGATATGTCTACAGGAAGGTGGACTTGTCTAGGTCTTACATATAAAATTTGTTGGAAGGAAAAGTGTAGTGTTGTACTCCAAATATACAAGTCACGGTAGGGGACGCCAGAAGATCAAAAATAGAAAGTGGGAGTTCACGAGGTGATAATTAATGCACAAAATAAAGAAGATCAAGTTAAAGCGTAAAATAAAATTAATTAAAGAATCTATTAAAAATAATTTAGAAACACAATTCCGGAGAGAAGATAGTCTTCTAGATGAATACAATTAAGGAACCATTAACTCATTATTCAAATTGCAAATGGGTTAGAAGGTCACAATTAAAAGATCTAGAATTGAAGGAAGGTCGAGTAAGTGAAGGTGAAAATACAGTCACATAGTTGGGTAGATGACTAACAACACTTGTGTATATACTACTATCATGGTCATGAGTGACATGGCAATTAGTGTGGAATACTTCTAACTCATTAGGGCTACCTTTATGGCCTATCATTAATATTTTAACTCAAGTTTCCTCCAAAAGTTTTTTTAAAAAAATAAACTTTCAAAAATATACCACCAAAATTTGTATTTAATCCAAGCCGTTCAAATTCATCAAAAAAATTTAAATCACTCTCATAAATCTCAAAGCAAAATTTTATCACGTTACTACTAACCTTTTCCAAAATTAACGTTTAAATTCAACTATTTAACTCAAGAGTTCATAATTTACGAATCCATAAAAATTTCACAATCAATCAAAAATTTAACACTCTAAAATTTTCAATTAATTTATAATAAAACTCTTAGCATATTAAAAGCAATCTCAAAAAAATTAAGCTCAATGCTCTAATCAATTTTAACTTCTATTCATGCTAAGTTATTACAACAAAATCACAACTTTTTAAATGGTAACTTCCTTTAATCAATCAAAATAACTATCCATCACATCCTTCGAAATTCTCCAAAAAATTTAATATTAGCAATCCCACATTAAACTAAATTTTCAAATAATCTTATCAGTCAAAATCTTTTTTTTTTTACCAAAAATCTAAATAGATTTGTAAATCCTCAATCATAGGACACCATTTAAAATAAAAATTTCTCAAAAATCGTTTCCATTACTTTCAAATATTTTAAACCAAAATTCACCGTCATTACTTCTACTTAGAATTTAAAATTTACTAAACACGAAATCCGCAAGTTGTACAACTCAAATTTAAATAATTTCTATGGCCATTTTTAAAAGTTAAGATCATTTTCGAACCAAATTTATAACTGGTCAAAGGTGCATAACTATAATACAATAAATCATGAACATTAAAACTCGAAAATCAAATAAATTTTATATTTGTTCAAAGATGTATATCTATCACCCAAACTCATAAATATCGCAACTCGAAAAGCAAATCAATTTTATACTTGTGCAAGGATGTATAACTATAATCCAATAAATCATAAATATCAAATCTTTGAAAATCAATCAATTTCTTAAACCAAGTATGAAATTCTATAAATCCTATGGTGTTTACTATTTAGAAATCTCAAGGTTAAAACTTTATGTGGTAATATCCTACTTTACAAATTACTAATCATTAAATCATACTAAAAAAATCCTTTAACTCAATTAGAGTCTTGAATGTATCCCAATTGCCAATATAACCATTCTAGCCATGTGTTTGACCTATGAGCATATACTAGTCATCTTCCTAGTTGACACTAAGCACGAAAATAAGAATCAATGGTAGAAAGGAATCAAGCAAGATGCAATTCAAGGAAGTCGAACGAGAGTTCGGAATTTGAAGCCAAGGGAAGAGGTGAAGCTGTATGGATGAGATTCCTATAGTTCTAATCCTATGTTGCAGGTTCACATCGGTACAGTAACGTAACCGAAGTGACAAACTCGACCTGCATGGGCCACCACAAAAACATGTAACGCCCCAGTCCCAAAATACTTAGGACTAGGTACGTATCCATGCCAGCTGCATACATACGAAGTATACTCCAATATATGGAAACCTCGTATGAATACATAAACTGTAAAATACAGTAAATCCAGAATAACTAAATCTCATCCATTAGATAAATAAATGATATAAGAGCAACTTTGAATTTGTCATGTATACAATCGTTGGACGGAGACAAAGTCTACTACCAACTATCTCAAATAAAATGTACAAGAAGTGATCGATAAAATAATGAGACGAACCAAGCGCAATCATCTTCGAAAGAATGGAGAAGATCACGGCCTTGGCTAGAACGCCTGCAAATTCACAGAAGCACACACCTGGAGAGATAACCAGGTCCTCAGAGGGACGTAACAAGACACATAATATCATGCCATATAAACTGAATAAATATTGCTCAAATAAATAAGGGATGCCTGCAATAGGGTACCTAACTGTACTATAGTGAATGCAATAAGAACAAACATTTGACGCATGGGCCGGATCAGGAATATCAGGAATCAGGAACGTATCTCCCACTGGAGATAACCGGCAATCAGGACCGTACCTCCCACCGGAGATAACCGGCTATCAGGACGGTACCGCCTATTGGAGGTAACCGGCAATCAGGGCAGTGCATATATGACCCATACATTAAGGAACTGTTCTTCCCACCCAATGTCTATTATGTTGTATCCACAACATAAATCCTCTATAAACCGCTAAGTCAAACTAAGCATGCAACCTCTATTAGCGGTTATTCCTATCGCACGGCTTGTACGTACTGGTGGCCAGCCAATCACGCACCTCCGTATTCTACATGCGACACACAACTTCGTGGTATAACGTGTCAAGGCCATGAATGCAACACACAAGGTGGTCCCTTAAATCTAGGTTTAATGTGTAAGAAAAATAATACATAGCAGGAAATATAAATGAACAGTAAGTTCTAACAGGTTATGCCATGTATCATAGTTTATTTTGCATAAAGAAAATAAATAATGAATGAAATATGAGCTAAAATAAATAAACAACAAATGGCAAGGTATCTTGCCTGAGGTCCTTGCTGGTGAAACCGACAATCCTGTTGGGTATAGATAGTCACAGAGCTACACAAGATGAACTCAGACGATGTGACAAACTTCTAAAATAAAAACCAAAAATAAAATTTTTTTAGGAAAAATATATAATGTGTATTTTTCTGTCAGTATTTCGAAACTTCAAGCTGATCGTGATTCTGATTCCTGGTTCTCCCAGAATCTCAAAAACACTAAAACGTGTCAGATTTCGGACCACTGACACTCCATAAATTTTCTAAAAAATTAAGTTCTGAATTTATGAAAATAAAATTTACATTCAGAAAATATACCTCAATACGATTCCAACAAAAAAAAATGGAGGTCAAAAGGAGTCCGGAGTTGGGAGTTATGGTCATTCGAAGTTGCTACAACCTTTGAAAATTGAGGCTGAATTTATGACGAAAAAAAGAGAGAAATTTTGACAAGGATGGTTTGAAAGATGATTTGTGGTAAAAATAATATGGAGGAGTAACTGCCTATTTATAGGATGTGGGAATTTTCAATTAGATAAGAATTAGTATTCCTTTAAACCCAATTTAGATATTTCCTAATTTAATTTAAAAACAATCAAATCCAAATCCAAATCCAAATCCAAATCTAATTTAAATCAAATCAAATTCTCTTAGTTTAAAATCAAATCAATTAAATCCAGTTTAAATCTATTTAATTTTTTAGCTCAAAATCAAATGGGATAAATTAATTTAGAAAATTAAACTATTTAAATAAATCCAAAAATCAAATCAAGTTTTAAATGGCCACCATAACTTCCAAATATATTTTTCAAAATACCAATAATAATAATAATTTCAAAAATAATAAATATTTTTAAATAATAAAATATTTATTAATAAATCTTGAAAATTATATTTTTATTTAAAATAGACTAATAAATAATTATGAAATATATGTATGCACGAATAATGCATACATGATTATGCTTTTCCGAGTATACTATGAAATATTATTTATGATTAACAACTGCTAAAAATAAAAAAGGCTTTTTATAGCAAGAATAATAATTATATAATATTTTGAAAGTGTATAATAAAATAGAAAAATATTTTTCTAAAATATGTACGCTCGCACATATTCGCACTTGACGAGCAACTACGAAAAATAAAATTTCGTGCGCGACGTACAATACGACTATGCGACATACAATACAAAAATTTTAAATCAGTACCAAATTTAATATATATAAAAAAATAGTAAAAATTTAGTGGTTTTACACTTGGAGAATGATGCCTCCATGTGACGCGTACCAAGGGTATCACCTGGTTCCTCAGAACCTTCTCCCGTCGATCCAGAATCTTCACTGGCTGCTCTGGATAGCTGAGAGAAGGACCCACCTCAATCTCCGAATGATCGAGCACATGGCTAGGGTCAGCCATGTACCGTCTCAACTGTGATACATGGAATACGTTGTGGACCCCCACAAGTGCAGGCGGCAAGTCTAGCCTGTAAGCCACGTCACCGACTCTTCCGCTGATTACGAAAGGGCCGATGAAGCGCGGGCTAAGTTTCCCGCCTGCACCAAAACGTATCGTACCATGAGTCGGAGATATCCTCAAGAAAACCTGGTCTCCGACCTAATCACAAGCAAGGTCTCAATTAATTATAATAAACAACATGATCAATAATCACAAACAGACAAACCTAAATGTAATCCTACTCTAATCTGTACCTCAAACTCCAAGGGTCTCCGGTGGCTATCGGCCCAGTGCCGATGTCTGTCCTGCGCCACGCGAAGTCTGTCCCTGATGAGCTTTACCTTCTCGGTTGCATCCACAATCATCTCTGCCCCAGTAAAGCTCGCTCATCAACATCATCCCAGGATAAGGGTGTACGACACCTACGCCTGTACAGAGCCTCGAAAGGTGACATCTCAATGCTGGCCTGGAAACTATTGTTGTAGGCAAACTCAACCAAATGAAGATGATCCTCCCAGGAACGTCCAAAGTTTAGGACGCACATCCGCAGCATATCCTCAAGGGTCTGAATAGTCCGCTCTGACTGTCCGTCCGTCTAGGGGTGGTATGCAGTACTAAACTTGAGCTGAGTGCCCAAGCTGGTCTGCAGACTCCTCCAAAATGGGAAGTAAAACGGCTATCCCGATCTGAGACGATGCTGACCGGAACTCCGTGAATCCTAACTATCTGCCGCATATACATCTCCGCCAGCCTCTCTGTAGACGTATCCACCTTGAATGGCAAGAAGTGGGCCGATTTAGTCAACCTGTCAATGATGATCCAAATCGTGTCTTTTTCTCCTGGAGTACGCGACAATCCTGAAACGAAGTCCATCGTGATATGCTCCCATTTTCACTCGGGAATGGGCAGCGGCTGCAACAATCCACCGGGTCTCTGCCTCTCTGCCTTGACCTGCTGACAGACCAAGCACCTAGCTACGAATTGGGACACCTCCCGCTTCATTCCTGACCACCAAACATGCTCCCGCAGATCTCGGTACATCTTGTTGGCACCCGGGTGTATAGAGTACTGAGATCTGTGGGCCTCCTACATAACCTACTCTCTGAGCTCCCCGCTAGGCACACATAACCTGGCACCGTGCCTCAGGGCACCATCCTCAGCAAGTGAAAACTCAGCATCCCCCACTCCTATACTGATCTGGTCTCTGATACTCTGTAAAGCCACATCCTCGAACTGGGCCGCCTTGATCCTGTCCACCAAGCCTGACTGAATTTGCATCCCCCACAGCTGCATCTGCACTCCCGACATGATCACCTCAATCCCAAGGCTCTCCAAGTCGGCAAGCAAATGCCGATCCATGGTCAAACACATGGCTGTCGAATACCTACTCAAGGCATCGGCAACCACGTTGGCCTTTCCCGGATGATACTGCAGTGCAATGTCGAAGTCCTTCATCAACTCCAACCATCTGCGCTGCCTCATGTTTAACTCCTTCTGAGTGAACACATGCTTTAGGCTCTTATGATCTGTGAAGATCTCCACCTTCTCACCATACAGATAATGCTTCCACAGCTTCAGAGCAAATATCACTGCTGCCAGCTCCAGGTCGTGGGTAGGGTAGTTCTTCTCATGGGGACGCAATTGCCTGGAAGCATAGGCAATCACCTTTCCGTGCTGCTGCAACACACAACCCAGCCCCTTTCCTGAAGCGTCACTATAAATAGTGAAACCACCTGATCCTGAAGGCAATGTCAGAATCGAAGCTGTCGTCAGCCGCTTCTTCAACTCATCAAAAGCCGCCTGACACTCCTCTGACCATACATACTCAGCATCCTTCCGGGTCAACCGTATCAACGGCTCTGCAACCCGGGAGAAATCCTGCACGAATCTTCGGTAATATCCTGCCAGCCCCAGGAAACTCCTGATCTCTGTAACTGAAGTCGGCGCTGCCCATGCCTCGACTGCTACAATCTTCTTGGGGTCAACTGAGATACCATCTCCAGTCACAACGTGCCCCAAGAAGTCCATCCGGTCCAAGAAAACTCACACTTGGAGAGTTTTACATAAAGCTGCTCCTTCTTGAGAATCTCTAGTACTATCCGCAGATGCTCCTCGTGCTCCTCCTCAGTCTTGGAATATATCAAGATATCGTCTATGAATGCCACCACAAACTGATCCAGATACTGGTGGAACACCTTGTTCATAAGGTTCATAAACACTGCTGGTGCATTGGTTAGCCCAAACGGCATAACCAAAAACTCAAACCGCCCGTACCGCGTCCTGAAAGCGGTCTTGGGAATATCATCCCCCTTCACCTTCACCTGGTAATATCCCGACCTCAGATCAATCTTGGAAAATACCCGAGCTCCGCTCAACTGGTCAAATAGATCGTCGATCCGCGACAGTGGATATTTGTTCTTGATCGTGAGGTTGTTGAGTGCCCTATAGTCAATACACATGCGTACTGACCCATCCTTCTTCGGCACGAACAACACTGGTGCACCCCATGGCGACGAACTCGAGCGGATGAAGCCCTTGTCCTGCAGCTCATCCACTTGCTTCTTCAGCTCCACCAGCTCGCTGTTGTTCACCTGATAGATATGCTGAGAGATAGGTTCCGCTCCTAGAACCAAGTCTATCGAGAACTCTATGTCTCTATCTGGTGGCAATCCCGGCAACTCCTCTGGGAAAACATCCATATACTCTGCTATCAAGGGGTGTGGAATCGCCTGCTCCTCGACCGAGACTCCACAGAAGACTCTGCTGCTCTGCTCTGCCTGACGTCTGGAGTACTCGAACTCTAGCTCCTCCGACGCTCTGAAGAGAACTCTACCCCCTCTGCAATCAATGCTGGCATGGTACCTGCTCAACCAATACATACCTAGTACTATATCGTAGTTCGGCAATGACATTACGAGAAGGTCACCTCCAACTCACGGTCTTCCAAAATAACTCTCCGACCCTTACAAACATCACGTACGAGGATAATGCCACCCCCGGTCGTGATCTTGTAAGTCCTAGGCAACGATTCAGCTATAATACCGTGTCTAATCGCAAAAGATACAGATATAAAGCTATGCGAAGCACCGGAATCGAATAATGCAAAAGCTGGACTGGAGTCGAGGAGAATCGAACCTGCGATCAGCTCTCCTATCGCCTCTGTATTCTCAGCTGCCATGGCGAAAGCTTGTCCCTGCTGGCCTCCCCTGGCCTGATGCTGGTGCTGCACGAACCGTTGCTGCTGAGTCGGCAACGGTCCCTTCTGCGGTCCCCCTGGAGCCTTGGCTCCTGCTCCTACTCCCTGTGCTATCCTGCCAGTATACTGAGCATAGTCCCTCATCTGATGGTTCGCTACTCCGCAAAGAAGGCATCTACCTAACCTCTTTCTGCACTCGTCCCACCCGTGCCCTGGCTTCTTGCAATAAGTACAGGGGTGGCCTGCTGCCTCGGTGCCTGCTGCTGTACCCTCTGCTGCTGATGCTGCACTGGCTGATGCCTCGGCTGCTGAAACTGCTGCGGCTGGAACCTCTGCTGCTGGTGCTGCTGCTGCTGAAAGTGCGGCCTCTTGGCCGGTCCTCCGCTACTGCTGTCTCCCTGGAAGTCTCGCCCCCTCTTGTGCCTAAGCTCAAGATCATCCTCTGCAGCTAGCGCGTCCACCAGGATCTCCTCAAATGTAGCACTGTGGGCGTTCTTAGTGTAGGACTTGACCTCCTTTTCCAAGCCCTTCCGAAACCTCCGGGCCTTCGTCGTCTCTGACAAGTCCTCTACAAATCTGCCCAGGTGGCAGAACTCTCCTGCATACTCCTCCACAGACTGACTCCCCTGAACTAAGGCCTCGAACTGAGTCTCGAGGGCTCCCACAGCTGCCTCTGGAAAGAACTTCTCCTTGAACAGCTTCTTGAATGCTGTCCAAGTCTGTCCTGCTGTGCTGACCCTCGGGTCGGTCTGGTACCAGGTACGGGCCAGATCCTGTATCATGCTGGCCGCTGCCTCTATCTGGAGCCTCGTCGGAATCTCAGCCAGCCTGAAGATCTTCTCCATATGCTCGATCCACTCATCGGCATACAGGATCCCCTCTTTCCCTCGGAAATCTCTCGGGTGCATCTTCTGGAAGTCTTGGATGCCCTTCTCCCACGGCTGGTGCGGCTACGGGGCTGCCACTGGCTGAGCTATGACCCTCTCAATTGCTGTCACTGCCAGCTCAATGCCTCGAGTGAGCTCTGCCGTCTGCCTCTGCTGCTGGGTCTGCTGACCCTCTATGTACTGCCTGAAGAAGGCTAGCAGCTGCACTGCGTCTACTGTCCCTGGAGGTGGCTGCTGGTAAGGATCCTCTGGAAGAACTGGGTCCTGCCTCCCTGTCGGAGGAAGCATACCCCCTGCTGCTGCTGCCGGGGCCTCAATACGAGCGATGGTGGTAGGAGCTGCAGTCCCCTGGCCCTGCTGTACTGGATGGGAGGTAGCAGTCCCCTCCATAGCATCCTCATGAATGGTACACTGCGATCGAGTCTCTACCATCCTGAAGATAGGCAAACAAGAGTATCAATTTCAGAGAAAGAAGCGAAATAATAAAGGCGGACAATTATAATTCAAAGGATCAGCTGACAATAAGAATTTAGATGGCAATAAAGAAATTTTCCTAATGTGATTGAGTACCCTTAAAAATTTATGTCCTATAACCTATAGCAGGCTGTAGTGAGACTCTAGTTCGAGTACCACCACACTTCTAGTCTAGACCTGCATGGGCCACCACTAAAAATGTGTCACGACCCGCACCCTAGAGTAAGGGCACGAGACGTGAGTACGTCCAGCCTACGCCGCAGTGTCGGCGGTATAACGCTGTCCTAGGTCACAACATCTAACAATATAAGCTTAACAGTTTATACTCCCCGATTGGGGGTGACATGATAAAGTAAACTCAATCACAACTAAGGAAGAAGAAGCACGATCTGATATAAAACTCAAGGAAAAACAGATGATACCATAGCTGATAGATAGAAAATGAAACTGCTAAAATGAAAGGAAACATCCTAAGTACATTAGAAAGTCTAAGTGTCTAAGATAATACAAATCCAGATCCCAAGTATCAATAAGTACAATCATCCATGAAATACTGAAATGAAAGCATCCTAGTCCAAGGGTGTGTCATCCACAGCTAGTGGCTCCTGCTGCTGGTCCAAGTCTATACTATCATCTAGAGTAGCCCATAATAAGTAGGGCAGCCAGCCTCGTCCTCATCCTCTGTAATATTTCAACAGGTCCAGTCAGGACGGAGCGAGTACAAAACATGTCAACAAGTCATAGCATAAAAGAAAATATAATCATGCTAGAGAATAAAATACAGGATCTGAAGAAATAGCATAATGTAAAAGAGAGACTGTAAGTAAATATCTATGATATATATAAAGAGAGACAGTGCTAGTGATTTAGAGTACAGATGAACATGTGAATGGCTTAGGACTGATTCATGACTACACTAAGAGTGATTCATGACTACACTACTTTGGATATTTTTCACATGACCATTCATACTCCCCCGTACCCCAATCAATACACAAGGATCCAGTCAAGTTACGTTAAGATTCATGACTAAACTACTACCCGTATAGGGTGATTCATGAATGGATTCGTGAAGGCTCGGTGATCATGTGAGTACATGAGTCACTAGCTGATAACGAAGATTCATGATAATAGAAGCATAAGATACGTCATGTAAGTGAAACACACCGAGAAAAAGTATCTGATGCTTTCGAGAGGGATAACATCTCATGAAGGGATCCATATAGTACCAATCCGTGTTACCAACGTGTCAGCATCAAGTAAGATAGTCTAAAGCAGGAAATATAATCCTAAATATGATATGAAATGATCAGAGAATGTACTCGCCTGGTATCTGAGTGTCCAACTGAAAAGTACTGTCCAAGGAGTGGTGTCTGGCTCCTATAGAACAGTGCAAGTCACTATGAGTCTACAATGATAATAAGATGCAAATCAATGCATTCTACATGAATCTAGGTCAATCTAGACCAAAGTCAACTCTTGGTCAACTCTGATCAACTCTGGTCAACTCTAGAAGTCAAACTAGTCTAACTAGGTCTAACAAGCCATTTCTAGGTCTAACTAGACTACACAAGTCAATTCTAGGCCCACTAGTCTAATAGACACACCATAGGCCAATAGCACATATGTACCTATACCGTATCACATATGAAAGTATATGGATATCCCTATATACATATAGGCTAGTGTATCCATATGCCTACATATATGATATAACCACACATCTACAAGAGAAAATATCTATACACATATACATGCAATACCTATATATATAGTGCATACACAAAAGTCACACACATATATATATATATATATATATATATATATATATATATATATATACATAGCCTATAACTTATTAGGAAAATACCTACATTAGCTATCTAAGGGCACACAAAGTACATTATACCTCACACATCCACATTTGTATTATAAGAATACAAACTACATTACATATATATTTACATTATATTATATGCATGTACATTAGGATATGTGGGGATGTTGTGAGTGTGAAAATGAGGGTGAGAGAGAGAGGGCTGACCTAGAGTGACAGTGCCATGGTATGAGTGCGTGTGATTTGTCCATATGTGTGTGTGTGTGTGTGTTAGATTGAAAACAGTGAAGTGAGAGTGAATGTGTGTGTGTGTGGTAGATTGAAAACAATGAAGTGAGAGTGAATGTGTGTGTGTGTGTGGTAGTGTGTCACCAATGTGACAGTAAGCTAGGTGACAGCCTATACTACATACAATCAAATTCAGATTTTTTAATATCAATTTAGAAAGGGAGAAAAGATGTAAAGCATCAAATACTCACAGATTTACATATAAAAAATTAAGTGGCAGTTTCCCCCCTCTCATTTGAATCTCAGTTGAACTCAAAATCTTATTAAACAACCTCCAACAAAACACAATTTCACATTGGAGACCCCTTTCAAATCTCAGATATTGTTTACTCAATAACTGGGTTTAAAACACTCTGAAATCAGATTTCAAAACATCTCAACAGTCCCCATATTAAAACTCAGGTTTTTGACCCAAAACCACATCCAAATCAATCCAAAATTGACACACTACTAGGAATCATGTATGTGCACATGTTAGAGTCTTAATATCATGCAGGTAACAATTAATACAGGGTTTAAAATGACGTCAAAACTTGATCCAAAAATCTGGAAAACAAAACAGCAAAAGGAATTTGATACACAGTTTTCACAAAATTAGGAAATGGAAAATTAACCATAAATTCGAATTAAAATACCTATTTTTGGGTTGGTAATGAACTAACATATTGTAACCATGCTACACAAGTGGTTTGTGTCCACTAAAGTGGACACAAACGTGTCCACTACAATAAAACCCAAAATCGGGTAACTGGACACAGCAGACTTGGGCAGTCTCGTGCGGGTGTGCACACGTGTCGTGCACCTGACACAGGCCTTCCCAAGCCTCGTGCTCGTGCAAGAGGGTGCGCCTAGGGTAGGGCTAAGTGCTTGACACCCTGAAATGTGTCAGAGTGTGTCGTGTCCAAAGTTGTGAAGCCGTATCAGTGCGTGTTTAAACTGTGCACACAGTCCAGTGAAAACTCATACACGGCCAATAACTCCCAAACCCGACCACGAATTATCATAAAATTTGGGGAAAGGGATGACAGATGATGCCCCTACAATCTACCAAAATTTCGTGTCGAGGCAATTCGTGTCGTGTCCAGAATAGAGCCCGAGGTGCAGGGCATAACTGTAGCCCGCGCGTGCGTGTACACGAGGTCATATGCACGAGTGTCCTACCAACACGACCCAACCACGAAATCACCTCAGAGTCACAGAAATGGATAAGCGATATCAAATCATGATTTTCCATTCAATTATAATTTGAAAATATCACAAAAAGATTCACTGTGGCATTACCACAAACATATTGTATAGTACACTGATACGTGTCCTGTTAGGACACGAAACGACACAAAAACCTAGGGTTTTCTATTCCTATAGTTAGCTTAGGTCTAGGGCTCCCTATTCATGCAATTAAATTAGAATTCCATGGTGGAAATGGAGAGTTACCTCTATGTATCAAAACCCTCCAAAAAGCTCAAAGAGTGAGGTTCTTTCCAATGGTAAAACTGCTACAAATCTTTCCAAATCTGAGAATACTCATAGCCAACAGAAAGTAGGAAGAATTTAGAACCCAATGCAATTTTTTTGGATTGAAAAGGAGAAAAAATGGATTTATTATGAATTTCTAAAGATGGGAGCTCACCTCTTTCTTCTCTTGCAATAAATTCCTAAGGAAGAGGCTAGCCCTATATTTGGGAGGCATTAAATAGGATGTAATTGGTCAATAGTGGCTGCCATGGGCTGATTAGGGTTAGGGGTGGTTCATGGTGTGGGCCTATGGGCTATTAAGCCTAAGTCATTAATCATGACTTATGAAGTCATAAGCCATATTAGCCTACACAACTCCAAATCACCCCTACCTAGTTCCAATGACTTAAACCTCATTAAATTAGGTCAAACTAAGGTTACTTAACTTAACTAAGTGGCCATAACCTAGATTAGTCACTAGGTTAGTCTTCTAGTCAACACAAGTCAAAGTCCACTATAGGCCCAAAATCAATTCTCCTAAAAATCACCAAAAATCATCAAAAATAATATTAATTATAATAAGTCCAATTAATAAATAATAATTCTAAATAATTCACAAAATTTCAAAAATGACCAAAATACCCCAAGCTAAAAAAGTGGTAGTGACATGCTTTAAATTACTTTACTTGATACTGTCACGTTGGTCACTCGGATTGGTACTATATGGATCTTTTTATGAGATGTTATCTCCCTCGGGAGCATCAGATACTGCATATTTTGTGCGTTTCATGAATCATCACGTATCTCTATGCTTCCTCTGATTCACGAATCGCTTGTGATACATGTACTCTCATGTTCACAGAGCCATCATGAATCACCTCCACGTATCACTCATTTTATGAGCCATGTGAAGTATCACGAATCTTAACATAACTTGAACAGATCTTTGTGTACTGATTGGGGATGGGGGAGTAGAAATAGACATATGAATATTATCGAAGTAGCTGTAGTCATGAATCACTCTCTTAGCTGTAGTCATGAATCTCCTATGCCATTTACATGTTTATATTTTACTCTGACTCACTAGTCACTATTTGTTCTCTATGTATAGTAGATATTTCTATTACAGTTCTCTCTCTGTTTACATACTGTATTTTTTCAGTTCATGTATCTTACTTTACTGCTTGATTATATTTCTAACCTGCTATGATCTGTTGAGATGTATTGTGCTCGCTCCTATCCTGAGTGGACCTGTTGATAAATTTTACAGATAGCTTGAAGGTTGCCAGCTAGCCTAGAGGAGACACAGTAGAGGTTGTATAGATAGCTAGGGTTTTGTTCATAGTTTATTTTCAGTTGTCTTGAGTTGTATTTATGGATTACTGTATTTGAGCTTTGAGATGTATTTCTGGGTTTATGTATCTTAGACACTTAGACTTCTATCTGCTATATCTCTTTTGGATTTTATGTTTTATCTATCTTCCATTATGCTCTACCTTAGATGCGATTGAGTTTACATTCTACTATGTCACCCCCATTCGGGGAGTATAAACTGCTTAGCCTTATACTATTAGATGCATGAGACCTAGGACAGCATTCTACCGTCGACACTGCGGCGTAGGCTGGGCGTTGTTACATTTTCGTACCCTCACAGTGGGTGCGGGTCATGAAAAATATAAAACGACCTTATATACCTAGGACTAAGCTTTCCCCGTACGCCGAATCGAACGACGCCACGGGTAGGCGAGATCCTAAGGAATACGTGGTCGCCGATAAAAAACTCAAGAGGACGCCGATGAGAATCGGCCCAATGGCGTTGGAGATCTTGCACAACCATCTCTGGGCCAAGCATCAGTCTTTCGTCAACATCATCCCATGCTAACGGGGATTTATACTTTGTCGTACAAGGCCTCAAAGGGTGCCATCTGGATATTGGCCTGAAAACTATTATTGTAGGAGAACTCTACTAGATGCAGATGATCTTCCTACGAACCACCGAAGTCAAGCGTACAAGATCGGAATATATCTTCAAGAGTCTGGATCATGCGCTCCGACTGACCATCTGTCTACGAATGATAAGCTAAACTGAACTTCAGACGAGTCCCCAAAATCTCTTGAAGACTCCGTCAAAAGTACGATATAAATCTTGAATCTCTGTCTGATATGATACTAACTAGCACTCTATGCAATCTGACAATCTGCTTGAGGTACATCTCTGCAAGCTGATCCGTTGACTGACCAATTCTGAAGGGGAGAAAATGAGCTACCTTCTTGAGATGATCAACGATAACCCATATAGCATCCCTGCCAGCCGGGGATTTAGGTAACCAATTACAAAGTCCATGGTTATACGCTTCCACTTCCATTCTGCGATCGGTAATGGTTGAAGAAGTCCAGCTGGTCTCTAATGTTCAGCTTTAACTTATTGGCAAACTAAACATCGAAAGACAAACTGGGCTATCTCCCTCTTCATGCCATTCCACTAGAAATACTAACGGATGTCTCGATACATCTTCGTGCTACAGGGATGAATTTAATACTAAGAACTGTGAGCCTCTGCCATGATCTCCTGTCTGATATCACCACTGGGTACACAAAGACGCCTTCCATAATGGAGTGTACCATCTTCGTGAATGCATAACTCGGGTCTTTGCCATGCTTCACATTTTGCCCTGAGCCGCTGTAGCTTGGAATCTGCTGATTGCGCCATCTTGATCCTCTCAACTATGCTGGACTGAACTTGTATGCTAGCCATCAATGCCACATTGGTAGGGAGAACTATCTCTATCCCCATCTTCTGAAGGTCTGATAATAACTCTGGTTGTGCTATTAGGAAATAAACTCCATCTCTTCTGCTCAATGCATCTGCTATTTTGTTGGCCTTCCCGAGATAATACTGCAGGTTGATGTCATAATCCACAAGTAGCTCTAGCCATCTTCTCTGATGCATGTTGAGATCCTTCTGGGTAAACACATACTTAAGACTCTTGTGGTCGATGAAAATCTATACCTGATCTCCATACTGGTAATGTCTCTATAGCTTAAGTGCAAAAACTACTGCTACTAACTCCAAGTAATGGGTTGGATAATTCCTCTCATAATCACGAAGCTGACGTGATGCATAAGCTACTACCTTTCCATGCTGCATCAAGACACATCCTAATTCCTTGCTAGAAGCGTCACAATAGACTAAAAATCCTCCAGTCCCATCTGGAAGCGTGAGAATGGGTGCCGTCATCAAGCCTCGCTACAATTCTCAAATGAACTCTGACATTCTGCGGTCCAAGCAAACTGCACATCCTTGCGGGTCAACTGAGTCAAGGGCTCTGAAATTCGAGTGAAGTTTGATACAAATCGTCGGTAATAGCCAGCCAATCCTAGGAAACTACAAACCTCTACGACGATACTAGGTACTGGCCATGTCTCTATAGATACTATCTTCTGGGGGTCCACTTCCACTCCACCTCTGGTGATGATGTGACCCAAGTACGATATACGGTCAAGCCAAAAATCGTACTTACTAAACTTCGCATACAACTGGTGCTCTTTGAGAATCTAAAGGACCACTCAGAGATGATGCTCATTCTCCGCTACTCTTGTTGTAGACCAAGATGTCATTTATAAATACGATCACAAACTGATCAAAATAAGGCATGAAGATACGATTCATGAGGTCCATGAATACGGCTGGTGCATTGGTCGCTCCAAATGACATAACAAGGAACTCCTAATGCCTATATCTTGATCTGAATACTGTCTTCTGGATGTCTTGTTCTCTAATTTTGATCTGATGGTACCCTAATCACAAGTCAATCTTCAAAAATATTGCCGCTCCATTGAGCTGATCAAATAAGTCTTCTATCCTTGGTAGAGGATATCTGTTCTTGATTGTTACAGAATTCAAGGTATGATAATCAACACATAATCTTGACGTACCATCCTTCTTTTTCATAAAAAGTATCGAGGATCTCCAAGGTGATCCACTAGCATGAATGAATCCCTTGGTTCTGAGTTCTTCAATCATCTTGTACAAGATCTCTAACTCTGAAGATGCTATTCTGTAGACTCTCTCTGGCACCGGTGCCGCCCTTGGAAGCAAATCAATAGTGAACTCTATCTCTCTCTCTGGGGCATGCCTGTAAGCTCTTCAAAAATTACATCCGAAAACTATTCTACTACTCTGGAAAACTGAACTGCTACTGCTACTGCCATCCGCAAGATTGGTGGAGAAGGTTTACTATGGTTAACCTGGAATACCAAAAATAATCCTGTCAATATGGTAGTATATTCTTGCGTATTGATCCTTCAACCAATCCATTCCTTAGACCACATCATAGTCGGCCATCAGAAATTCTATCAATCTAGCGGGAAACTCTCTACCGCTAACTACGATTCGACACGAGGAATAGACTCTATCTACTCCCACAAGACCGTTACCAGTAAGTATATTGAGCCTTACTGATAATGACTCGGGCTCCAGTCATATCCATGTTGCAAATCGTATAGACATAAATGAATACGATGCACCTGAATCAAATAATACTGATACTGGAATAGAGTTGACGAGAATGGTACCTGCCACCACCTCACCTAATGCTAATTCTTCTTCTATTGTCAGAGCAATAGCCTGAACTTGTCCTCTTGGTGTTGGTCCCCTCTGCTGGTGACCTCTCTGCCTGTTCTGAATCTGAGCTTGGGCAAACTGTTGAGCTTGAGACGGCAATGGCCTCGGAGGCTGGTACTGCTCCTACACTGGTGCTGGACCCCTAACCGATGGACTAGTTAGGTTTGATGACGATGAACTGGGTCTATTCGGACAGGACCTTATCTTGCGGTTCGATGCCCCACAAGCCAAGCACAATCCATGCGCTCTACGACACTCTTATACTACATGTCCTGGCTTACCACAATGAGAGCAGCCCATTGCGGAAGACTACTTCTGCTACTGAGGATACGTTGGTGTCGAGTGCTGAACCGATAAAACTGTGGTCGCCCTCTTAGGAGCTCCAATAGTCAATGCCCTAGCTGCCGGGGCTAGTGCGGATGACAGGGACATCTGTCCATGGGACCTCTTTCGTCCTCCGCTTCTATCTACAATCCTTTGCATAGTATATTTATGCCCCTTCGCTGCTCGTAAGACGACATCAAACATCTGGTGCTCAAACTGCTCCACTGATATAATGATCTTTAGGTGGAGTCCCTGCTGGAATCACTGGGATCAGTCCAATTCGGTTGCCACCAAGGTGGGAGCAAACCAACTAAGCCTAAAAAACTCATCTGTATATCCATCGACCATCCTTTCCATCTGCTTAAGATTGGTGAATCTCGTTTGGAGATCATAGCGAACTACTGCATTAAAATATTTCGTCTGAAAGTTGTCGCTGAATACCGCGCAGAAGACAGGCGTCGCAAATCTACTGCTAGCATCGCCCACCAGGTGTGGGCTAAGTCAAATAATTATATGCGCACAACGGCTACCTTCCCATCCTCAAGAATCCTAGCTACTTCCAGGATAACCTCTGTGTCCTGAAGCCATGCATCAACATCAATAGCTTCTTCAGTTCTGTTAAAGAAAGAAGGGTTCAGGCGCTTGAAGTTGTTGGCTGCATTGTTCCCTTGATAACCAACTCTGCCCATAAAATCTTGTACTGTTTGGTGCAGGGCATCGCCCCGATGATCTTGTGACGTAAGTAATTCTCGGATGGGCCCTATTCGGACTCTATTGTCAGGCTCTGTAGGCTGGACTGGCTGAACCGATAGCTCTTGACCCCCGAAAGGCATAACTCTAGAGGCTACCCCTGAGTGCTGGGCTTAGTCCCCAGGTTATTGCTGGTTCACTGGAGGTGCTCCCTGGGCTGATCCGCAGGACCAGGAACAATGCCACTGAAGAAATAACATGGGAAACAATAAGGAATGACTAAGATAGATCGAGGATATAAGCATGTGATCAGGTCAAGATTTTCAAAAGATTAGGAGACACGGGCAGAGATCTAGGGCGAGTGCTCATTGAGACATCTATTCGGTAAAACCCCCACGCATCTTGATTTACAAGACCTACATAGGCCACCACTTAAACCGTGTCATGCCCCAACACCAGAATACTGGAGAGCGGGGGACAGACATGGCCAGCTACGTATATAGAAGTGTAATCCACCTCGATAGACGGTCACGGCTGTCTAGATGTATGAGGGTTTATCTACAAGCCATCAGTCTGTTATGGTCAAGAACACGCCTAGTATCTCAATATCAAGCAAGTAATAATAGTTATAAGATGCTAGACCATCAGATATTCAATGGTAAGGTATCCCATACATTTCATATACAGATGATGATGAAACTAGTCGTACAAAATGCGAGGACTAGCAAGAGTTTCAGTTATACATGATCAACCCTAGGATTTGTTAATCATGTTACAGCCCGTAGGCAGATAAGAAATATAAGTATACAATACGAGCTAACACTTGTTCGGTGGATAAACGTCTCAAAAGAATAATTTTATAATTAGAGTGGAAGCGCAAAATAAACCCACTCCTTGCTAAGATTTCTTCTAGTATTCACCATCTGGCAGGAAGCTGGAAGATCCTCGGGAGCTACTCCAAAATTTGGCCATACAAAACAAGTTGGATCAGACCCTAAAAAGAGTAAGTGCCACAAGGAAGGCTTCACTTAAGAACTAAAACCAGCATATTAGCACATAAAGACATAATTGATAATGAAAGACATGGGTCAAGGAAATTAGGATAATAAACGATAAGATAACTAAGGAACTATTCCGGTAAGCAAGTTACAACCCTTAAACCAAACAAGGACCGGGGTTGTAACCCTTCACCTAAACAAAGCTTAGTCTCCACTCATTTATCGAGAAGAGTAAAGCATAACCGTAATGTACTAAAGTAATCCTGAACTGGCACTGTCTAGACAAGACTAGACTAGACTCCATCCATCAATCACGACCAAGCAACAAGTACTGCTTGATACATTTAACTAACTAAGGTTTTCACATGCCAAATTACTAATAAGATACAATGAGATGTTTCAATAGCCACAAGCCCTGCAGACTTAATCTAGGTTATCCAGTTGCAAGTTGAGAGAGTTAGATTAGGTGACTTGGGGGTGCAACACATGACAGTGTGATAGAAATGTGCCCTACTCGATGGCAGGCTACAAGTCCAATTAAAGCACCCAGATGACGAGACTGCCTATAGCTGGAAAATCTTTTTATGAACTACTCGATCAATCTAGTTATTACCCTAGTTAGATTCAGTATGAATCCATGATCGTGGTAATCAGGAATCTATATCCTAGACATGATGCAGGGCGAGACATGTAGCTTGTACAGGCACAACCAAAAGAATCAAGCATGGTGTCAAGACAAGAGTTACTTAGCAAGTCCAGGTAGCTGTCGCAACAGCATTTAAGATTAGCATGTCATGTCAGGTTACTTATCATGTCAAGAGCACGTCACAATGGACCACAATCAAGAATTTCATGTCAAGGTTGCTTGTCAAGAGTGCGCCACGATGGGCCACTATCGTGTTCTATCCCTACATTATCATGAATGAGAGAAACTTGTATAAAATAGCTAGTAACATATTCTTGAAGCCAAGGAAAAGATCTACAACTTTCATGTTGAGAGTTGGAAGAAATTCTGGCCATAATTCAGCCAAATAGGGCATAAAACAACAAAAACAACCAAAATAGGCACTATGCGACACTATGTCAGAACCAGGACAGATGAACATAGAAGATGTCCATAACTTGCTTTGGCCATAACTTCCTCAAAACAAGTCGAAATCTAACTTTTCAAGGGTCAAAATTGTGTAGAATCAAATTCTCTACCATATGGGACACTCAGTTTTAAAAAACAAGTAAGATTGAGATCAGAATCCAAAAAATCCGAAAATGGCACAAACATATATCTACAAGAAAATATCCACCAAAGTAAAAAATGCCAAGTTCTAAAGTGTCATAGAATCATGTAAGAAAGACAATAGAACAAATAGAATTAGGTTCCTCCATGAAGCAAGTGGCACTTGCCTAGGATTTCTTGGTAGGTGGAGAGAGTTATGAGGAAGAAGAAGAAGTAATTAAAAGTAAAGGAAGAGAGAGAAAGTACTTGGGGGTTTATAAAGAGAGGGGATGGTTCAACATGTGGAACCAACCATCAAAATAAACCAAACCCAGTCATCCAAGGCAATTCAAGTTGGACCAAACCAACCCAAGGTCAACCCTAGTCAAGATACATCAAGACAAGCCACAAAAAATATAAAAAAACAAAAATAATATACGGGTCGAGATCTGTACATGTACAGTGGAAATATGTATAACGAAAAACGAAAGTGATAACGGCCGAGGAGGATATTGAAGAGATGGCTAATATAGTCATAGGAGAGGCAACTAAGGAGACCATGGAAGAGAAGGTCGAGGGAACTGCTGATGAATTGGTCACTAAGGAGCCGATCGATATAGCCACTGAGATGACGGTCGAGGAGGCTGCTAAAGATCCCGTTGAAGAGACCATTGATTGCCCGTCCAAGGAGACCGTTGAAGAGCCCATCGAGAAAACCTCTGACAAGCTGATATTAAAGAGTCTGTCGCTGGAGTCACTACATAGCTGATCAAAAAGATTGCTGGCGAGCCAGTTGCTAAAGAGTTGGTCGAGGGGACTACTAATGAGCCGGCCACTGAAGAATCGGTTTAAAAGAGCACTGAGGAGTCGGTCGAGATGACCGTTGAGAACTACTGTCATTGCACCAGCGACGCAAGGGCTACTCCTGAACCAATGATGTAAGGGCTAGATCAGGCGACGTCAAGAACTAATATTATTGCACCATTGATGGCCTCCGTCCCGGTCATGGAACCACATGCCTCGGCTGTACTCCCTGATCATGTAGTAGCAGCGGCCACTGTTCTGTGACCTTCCATTATGGCATCTCCGATGACCCCAATGGCCATGGCTGACAATGATTATGATGCTAACCTCATTATGGGCACCATTTTCTATGCTTTTAAGTACAGTATAGAGGTCGTCTTGTAGCATAACCAAACATTTAGGCGGGCTCGTTTTGCAGTAAGAGCCCAGTTAGTGGCATTGCGTGAGTATCAGGGATATGAGGCAAAAGAGGATGCGATAAAGGCCTCTTTGGCGGAATTAGAAGGCAAAGTCTTGTACCTTTAAGGTCTTGAGCATAATCTTTCGGCCATAGCTGTAATGCCCTGAATCCTATTACGGAGCACAGAGCGGCCTAGCGGTCGAATGGCCGAGTCGGACGAGAATTAAGGAATTTTACTTGGGGAAACTTACCAAGATCACGGGATAATCAATTGAGATCCTTTCCTCGTTATGGATTGGACTCTTTTGAAATGATGCCCAAGATATAGTGGCGCGCGTCTTGGAAAAAGAGTTCAATATAAGTGTTGCTTGCCCCGTGACCGTTGTCCTGCTGGTTTTTGATGTCGCTTTTGCTGTTGGCTTTTGTGTGCATTTTCGTGATTGTTTTTGATGAATTTTTTATGGATTTAATTTCACTGTCTACGCATTTTATTTCGAATCACTGAGAGAAAGAGAAGAAGTATGCTGACCAGAAGTTGGTGCCAATGCAGGTGCTAACGTTGTGAACCGAGCTTGACGTTGCATGAAAGACCTCTTTCTCTCGGTAATTCACCAACAAGTGAGTGGTTTTGATCCTTCTACGATCCTTAATCTTCGCACGTAACAATGGTAGACTTGTTATTGCGTTTGGTGCTTAATAAAATATGCCTAGTAATAATTCGAAAAGATAATAAAAATAAATTATCATATGGCTAGGCTTATAAGTCAAATCAAATGATGCTTGTATGTTGTAATATGAATTGTTGAACATGTGATACAAAGACCCAAGTATTGGGCGATAAGTATATCGGACTTTGGTTTGAAAGAATGATAACACTAATGAATAGTCCCTAGGTTGGATGAATGATAATACGAGCCTATGGCTCAAAGTAAGATGGAAAGATGGCAAGATAGTAAGATGACAAGATGGTAAGATGGCAAGTTGGCAAGATAAAATGAGAACTACGACTTATGTGTGGAAGATGTTATTATTATGCATGTTATGTCTCTTATTAGTTAAGTTGCATTACGTGAATAGTCGTGGACAACTTGTATACAAGGTAGTTCGCAGAACGGTAATCCGCGACCACGGACCCGATTCGCCCTAGGGGGAACAAGGATTGATGCCGACGTACTGGCATCGGTATACGGGACTTAAAGTGGGGCTAGCTACCTGCACTGTAAGGGCACCGTTATACCAGTAAGATGGTCCAAGATGGCGTGTCGCCAATGACCTTCATATAGACAGGTGTTATAGCTCACAATGTCTTATGCAAGCAAGAGTAGGTGCTATTCATAAATATACAGGGATGGCTATCGACTGTGGGTAAGATTTACCAAATTAGTGATCAATATGAATTGCTTATGTTACAACAACATAAATTGGTTATGTTTCTAACATCACTTTATGCTTCTTATTTTTTTTATAAAATATATGAATTGTTAATGGACCCTAAGGCAAGATACAAAGATCATAAATCAATAGTGAATATTCATGAAATTTTACTACTGTTGATTTATGGTGAGATTAGTTACGGCCGCTCACCAATACATATGTGGCAATGTACTGACCCTCGTCTCCACAGGTGTTGGAAATCTCATGGATAATCTTAGACGCTGAAGGCTTGCTGTCCGACCGTTTAGAAGCTTCATACGTTCTTGAAGTTTCTACTTGAAGAAGAAGGCATTTTGCGGAAGGTGGTTATTATCGTATTATTAATAAAGCGATATGATGTATTGAACAAGTTGTATCTTATTTCAATATTTCTGCAAGTTGAAGCCAAGTTTGGCATTTCATTTCGGCTGTTTGAGAGCCTTATGTTTTCTATAATTTTAAAGATATTAATAAAGAACTTATTTCAGATCATATCTGTGTTGCCAACTTTTATGTTAACCTGCTGCGAATCTCTATTCAAAATTTCTTTTTTATAAAAGGAACACGAGCACGCCTTATATTCCAGACTTGTGCGGCATCACACCTTAGCGAGGATGAACGATTCGACGTGAATCAAAGTCGAGGTGAACGATTCCCTGAATCGGGGTGTGACCGTTTGGTATCAGAGCATGGCTTTACTTCCTTGGGAATTTTTTGGTTTTAAGATTTCGAAAAATGACACAAGCTTTATTGATTTTTGAAAACTTTGGTTTTAATATCCCGAAATGAGATGTTCCATACAATAAGTCCATAAATATTTTATGAGACTAACAAGCTTCTCTGTTTTTGCAAAGATGATGAAGGCGGGTACCACGAAAATGCTAGTAGCTCAAGGGTGGTAGCCTCAACCGACCAGATGGAGAGGATGCTAGCTATGATAGAAAGCCAGCAGAGGCAAAATGCAAAGCAATTTGAAGCCCAACAAAAGCAGCTAGATACCCTACAACAATTGGTTTGATAAGTGGTGAACAATGGGGCTCAAGGCACTCCAGTCTCAAGCGAGAGCGAGATTGTAGAGGTAGAGGAACCCCCGACGGTTAAGAAACCAACTGCTGTGATCGATATTACAAAGTCTAAGAAAATCTGCAACAAAGAATTCAAAGGGACAGAAGAAGCACCATTGCTATTGATTGGCTAGTTGAAGTGGAGGACCATCTAGAAGCCTTGGGTATTGCTGGATCCAAGAGGGTATCGTGTATGAAACTACTGCTGGTTTCCAACGCACACTACTGGTGGCAAGATCAGAAAAGTATCCTTGCGGGGGTAAATGGGACAACAAAAATTACTTGGCAGATGTTTCGAGAGGCCTTTCTGGCTCAGTATTTCTCTTCGGTTGAGCAGCGAGCTAAGGAATTGGAAATCTAAAACCTTGAACAAGAAAACTTAACGGTGTAGGAGTATGAGACAGAGTTTTCAAGACTGTCTCAGAATGCAATCACGAAGTTTACTAATGAAGCATCTAAGGATCGTCAGTTTGAGCAGGGCTTGAGGCCTGTTCTGAAGGCTCAAGTTGTTGTTCAGAAGTATAAGACTTTTCAGGAGTCTTATGAGCACGAAAAAGAGTTAGACCCACACTATCTTACGACGGCGCCAGTACAAGCATTGGTGCAAAATCTGTATAATAGGAGACCAAACAACATGAGTAGATATGAGGTGCCAAAGCGCCAGAATCACGGTGGCTATCAGCGACCCAATCAGATTTGGCCGTTCTGCAACAAGTGCCGTAACAGAGGGCACTTTGATAATGAGTGCAATGTCTTAGAGGAATAATGCTTTAAGTATGGTCAATTCGGCCATATGTCTCGCAACTGTCCAGGGAGGGGCAACCAGAACCCTCCGAGGCAACATCATCATCACCAAAATCAACATAATCGTGGACAGGCACCACGACCCCATCAGCCATAACAGAATCAGAGGCCCGATGCTGAGGGTCGAGTTTTTGTATTGACTCATGAGGAAGCACTTGCATCAGATACTATCATGACAGGTATATTGTTATTTAATGGCATTCCTGTACGTACTTTATTTGATTCTGGTGCCACACATAGTTTTATATCTGAAGACTATGTTAAGGAACATGAAATAAAAATGTTAATGTTGAATGTATATCTTAGTGTTAGTACTCCATCAGGAGTGGAGATGCCTACTAACATGATATGTAGGGATGGTTACATATGTATTAGGAAGAGGAAGCTACCATTGGATGTAGTCGTGCTAGATATCAAGGATTATGATATCATTCTGGGAATGGATTGGTTAAGTGCATGTTGTGCGACGATTGACTGTGCGAAGAACCGAGTTGTGTTTTGACTACCTGAAGAAACAAAATTCTCTTACTCAGTCAGTTCGTCGGCGAAGGCATTTAATGGTGATTTCAGCTACTACGGCCCGACGAATATTACATTCTGGCTGTGAAGGGTACCTTGCTTCTGTTCAAGACATACGCAATGGTGCAGACTCAGTTAACACTGAAGTCATGGCAGAATTTCCTGATGTGTTTCCTGAGGAGATACCCAGAATGGCTTCGAACCGGGAGATTGAATTCACTATCGACATATTTCCAGATGCTCGTCCGATCTCAAGGGCTCCGTACAGGATGGCGCCTGTTGAATTAAAGGAACTCAAAGTGCAGTTACAAGAATTATTAGACAAAGGATATATCAGACCCAGTGTTTCTCCGTAGGGTACTCCGGTGCTATTTGTGAAGAAGAAATATGGATCGATACGGCTGTGCATCGACTATCGCGAGCTAAACAAAGCTATAATTCGAAAAAAGTACCCATTGCCTCGAATAGACGACCTCTTCGATCAGTTGCAAGGGGCATCTATATTTTCAAAGATTGATCTTCGCTCAGGCTATCATCAGTTGAAGATCAAACCCGATGACGTTTCTAAGTCCACATTCCGAACCAGATATGGATACTATGAATTCTTGGTCATGCCCTTCGGACTGACCAACGCCCCTGTCGCTTTCATGGATATGATGAATAGAGTCTTCCAGCCCTTTTTGGATAAATTTATGGTCGTGTTCATCGATGATATCCTAATCTACTGGAAGAGCAGAGAAGACCATGCAGAGCATTTGAGAACAGTGTTACAAACCATACGGGAAAATCAGCTCTATGCTAAGTTGAGCAAGTGTGAATTTTGGATGAGTAGCGTATCGTTTCTAGGGCACGTTATCTCGGCAAAAGGTGTATCCATTGACCCAAAGAAAATTAAAGCCGTAGTGGATTGGAAGCAACCCACGTCGGCGAGCGAGATCTGAAGTTTCCTCGGTTTTGCAGGCTACTACAGGAAGTTTGTCAAGGATTTTTTGAGAGTGGCAGCGCCTTTAACTCGGCTAACCCAGAAAGGAGTTGCATTTGATTGGACTGATGAGTGCGAGGCTAGCTTTCAAAATCTGAAGCAACGTCTCGTGAAAGCTACAATCCTTGCACTTCCAGACGGCACTGAGGGATTTCATATATACAGTGATGCGTCCGGATTGGGTTTGGGTGTATATTGACTCAGAAGGGGAAGGTGATATCGTATGCCTCAAGATAGCTTAAGCCACACGAGAAAAATTATCCAACATACTATTTGGAATTGGCAGCGATAGTGTTTGCATTGAAATTATGGCGACATTACTTGTATGGAGTGGCCTATGAGATCTTCACCGATCATAAGAGCCCGAAGTACATCATTACTCAAAAGGATTTAAATTTGCGACAAATACGTTGGTTGGAACTTATAAAAGATTACAACTTTACGATCGCGTACACCCCTGGAAAAGTCTATGTGGTAGCGGACGCATTGAGTCGGAACTTTGTAGGATCAATCAGTATTGACAAACAAATACTGGAGGAATTGGAGAGCATGGGAATTGAGCTCCAGATTCGTGGCCGCAATACACAACTGGCTCAACTACAACTTGAGTCGAGTTTGTTAGAAAAGATAAAGACTGCACAACAGGCAGATGAGTTCTTGATTAAGATTGGCAGAATAATGGGAAAGGGTCAAGCAAGCGACTTCACCAGACACAAGGATGGATCGTTGCGACTCAAGGGGAGGCTATGTGTCCCAAAGGATGATGAACTCCGGAAAGAAATCTTGACAGAGGCCCATTATGCCAAGTACTTGTTCAACCGGCAACTACAAAAATGTATAAAGATTTGCGTATGACCTTCTGGTAGCATGGTATGAAAGAAGATATGGCCCTTTGTGTCTCACGATGTTTAGCTTGTCAACGAGTCAAGGTGGAACACCAGAGGCCCGATAGGAAGAAGCAGAACCTCGCAATTCCAGAATGAAAGTGGGAACATATAACCATGGATTTTATAGTTGGCTTGTTGAAGACGAAGCGGAGGAATGATGCAATTTGGGTCATTGTTAATCGATTAACCAAATTTGCACATTTTCTCATAATAAAAACTACATAGAGCGTCGATCGGTTAGCTCAGCTATACTTGGATGAAATCGTCCGGTTACATGGGGTGCTGATAACAATAGTGTCAGATCGGGATGAAAGATTTGTATCGTATTTTTGCGTCAGTTTACATTCGGCCATGGGAACAAAATTGAAATTTAGTTCTGCATACCATCCACAGACTGATGGCCAGACCGAGATAGTGAATCAGATACTTGAGGACATGCTACAACTTTGTACAATTGATCTGAAAACCAGCTGGGACACTCACTTGCCGCTAGCAAAATTTGCCTACAAGAACAGTTACCAGTCGAGTATACAAATTGTCCCGCATGAAGCATTATACGGGCGAAAGTGTCGGTCTCTGATTTGTTGGGACGAAGTCGGTGAACGACATGTACTTGGTCCAGAGATGGTGGAGCAGCTCGTCGAAAAGGTTCGTATGATTCGGGAGAAGTTACTTATGGCACAAAGTCGATAGAAGAGTTATGCGGATACTCATCGACGACCATTGGAATTATGGTAGGCGATTACATATTCATGAAAGTGTCACCGATGTGCGAAGTTATGCGATTCGGTGCAAAGGAAAAGTTAAGTCCGAGATTTGTTGGCCCGTTTGAAATCCTTAAGCAAGTCGGCCCACTTGCCTATCAGATCGCGTTAGCACCGACATTGGACGGAGTACACGATATCTTCCATATTTTCCAACTACGGATGTATACACATGGTCCAAGCCATGTAGACTGCGGTCAGTTAGGACTAAGCACCGATTTGTCTTATTTGGAGGAACTAGTGCAGATTTTGGATAAGAAGGATAAAGTTTTACGGAACCGAGTTATTTCTTTGGTTCTAGTGCTTCGGCAAAATCATTCCGTCGAGGAGTCAACTTGGAAACTTGAAGCGAATATGAAGGAAAAGTTTCCTTCGTTATTTGATCTAGGTGGGTTTGTGTTTAAGTTTTGGAGATGAAACTTTTTGTTAGTGTATTAATATGTAATGCCCTGAATACGTTGCGAAGCACGGAGTGGGCTAGCGGCCGAATGGCCGAGTCGGACGAGAATTGGGGAACTTTACTGGGAAAACTTACCAGGATTTCGGGATAATGAATTGGGATCATTTTCTCATTATGGATTGGACTCTTTTGAAATGATGTCCAAGATGCAGTAGCGCGTGTCTTGGGGGAAGAGTTCTATATAAGAGTCGCTTGCCCCGAGACCGTTGCCCTACTGGTTTTCGATGTCGCTTTTGCTGTTGGCTTTTGTGTACGTTTCTTGATTATTTTTGATGAATGTTTTTATGGATTTACTTTCACGGTCTACGTATTTTATATCGAATCACTGAGAGAAAGAGAAGAAGTATGCTGACCAGACGTTGGTGCCAATACAGGTGCTAACGTAGTGAACCGAGCTTGACATTGCGTGAAAGACCTCTTTCTCTCGGCAATTGACCAACAAGTGAGTGGCTTTGATCCTTCAATGATCCTTAATCTTCGCGCGTAACAATGGTAGACTTGTTATTGCGTGTGGTGCTTAATAAAAGATACCTAGTAATAACTCAGAAAGATAAATAATCATATGTCTAGGCTTATGTTGCAAATCAAATGATGCTTGTATGTTGCAATATGAATTGTTGAACAGGTGATGCAAAGACCAAGTATTGGGCGGTAAGTATATCAAACTTTGGTTCGAAAGAATGATAACATTAATGAATGGTCCCTCGGTTGGATGAATGATTATACGAGCCTATGGCTCAAAGTAAGATGGTAAGATGGCAAGATGGTGAGATGAAATGAAAACTACGACGTGGAAGATGTTATTATCATGCATGTTATGTCCCTAATTAGTTAAGTTGAATTACGTGCATGGTCATGGACAACTTGTATACAAGGTAGTTCCTAGAATGGTAATCCGTGGCCATGGACCCGGACCCGGTTCGTCCTAGGGGGAACAAGGATTGCTGTCGACATACTGGCATCGGTATACGGGACTTGTAGTGGGGCTAGCTAACTGAACAGTAAGGGCGCCGTTATACCAGTAAGATGGTCAAAGATGGTGTGTCGCCAGTGACCTTCATATAGACAGGTGTCAAAGCTAACATTGTCTTATGCAGGGAAGAGTGAGTATTATTCATAAATATATAGGGATGGCTATAGACCGTAGGCAAGATTCACCAAATTGGTGATCAATATGAATTGCTTATGTTAGAACAACATGAATTGCTTATGTTTCTAACATCACTGTGTGCTTCTTATATTTCTTATCAAATATACGAATTATTAATGGACCCTAAGGCAAGATAGAAAGATCACAAATCAATAGTGAACATTCATGAAGTTTTACTATTGTTGATTTTTGGTGAGATTGGTCACGATCGCTCACCAGTACATACGTGGCTATATACTGACCCTCATCTCCACAGGTGCCGGGAATCTCGTGGATAATCTTAGATGCTAAAAGCTTGCTGTCCGACTCTTTAGAAGCTTCATACGTTCTTGAAGTTTCCACTTGAAGAAGACGACATTTTGCTGAAGGTGGTTATTGTCGCATTATTAATAAAAGAATATGATGTATGGAACAAGTTGTATCTTATTTCAATATTTCTGCAAGTTGTAGCCAAGTTTGGCCTTTCATCTCGGCTGTTTGAGAGCCTTATGTTTTCGATAATTTCAAAGATATCAATAAAGAACTTATTCCTGATCATATCTGTGTTGTCCAACTTCTTTGTTAACCTGCTGCGAATCTCTATTCAAAATATCTTTTTTATAAAAGGAACACGAGCACGCCTTGTACATGTGCAATTCCAGACTTGTACGCATCACGCCTTAGCGAGGATGAACGATTCAGCATGTATCAAAGCGGAGGAACGATTCCTCGAATCGGGGCGTGACAATAGCAGACGCGGAGCAAGAGAAAATGGCTATTGAACTCTCCCAGCATGAACTGGACCATGAAGCTCTTACCATAAGATTACTGAGATCAAGGTAAAAGTTGGAGATGTAACTACTACCGATGAAGTCTAGGTCTGTCGCCAAGCAACCCTGGAGGAGCAGTATGAAGACCTTCGCGAGCAAATTCGATATCTGGAACAGACATTGGCCATTGCAGAGAGTGAGATGGAGAAGTCAAAGACCAGCAGAGGTCCCTTGGCCAGCAATCCGAGCTTGGTTCAGGAGAAGGAAAGAAAAGGTCCCGATAGGCAGAGCTGGAGACTGCATACCAAGGCATATCCCGGCTTTGGGATGAGACGGCCAAACGTATAGAAGCAGAGTGCAGAGCCAAAGAGTCTGTTGGTTCCAGGGATGCTTTCTTGCGGGTTCGGATCAGTGGGTTGAATCGTCGGCCCATGTAGACAACAATTTCGATGTCTTCTTTTTGCTCCCCTCTATTGAGGGCTTTTTTTATTTTGATGTAGTAGAACTTTTTATGATTACAAAAAAGTTGTCCTTCTTTATTGCTCTTCTGCTTGTCCATTTATTATTGCTTTTTATTATAGTGAGAATCCCCTCAGAGGTAGTCTTAACATGGTAGGATGGATGTAACTCCGCTGGGATAGAGTGTTTACTCACAGATAATATGGACATGTTAAACACAAAATTTTTGTGGTAGAACTTTCCTTACTCAGAGCTTGTGTGGACATGGTAATAATAGATTCTATGGATGTATAGAACGACTCAGAGGTAGATGGATATAAAATATTCTATAGATTATGACAACACGGGGTTTCTCATGGAAGGAATATTTACTCAGAGGTAAAATGGACATGGTAGGCATGAACCTCGTTGGGGTATAGAAAAGCAACTCAGATGTAAAATGGACGTGAAATATTTCTACTGGAAATGAGAAAGGATGAATTCGTTAATAGAATCCATAAACACCCCGGGGGATGTGGAAATATGTTGATTTAGACCTCAAACATAGTATTCCTTTAGAAATTTACCATTGATCGACATCTTTAGCAAATCACCCTTAAGTTTGGGCAGCTGGTAAATACCATTGGAATATACTTTTCTATGACGAATGATCCTTCCCAATTGGGTTCAAACATTCCAGAAGTCTTGTGAGTCATCACCATCGGTCTTCGAACTGATAAGACGAGGTCACCCACTTGAAATGCCCTTTTCTTGACCTTTTTATTGAAGGCCCCAGAAATTCGTGCTTGATACAGCTCGATACACTATTGAGCTAGTAGATACTTCTCGTCCAACTCATCTAACTCCTATAGCCGACGGCGTTGATTGTCTTCATAAGTCAGCTGGTTGGTGATAGCTACCCTAAAGACAGAATCTATATCTCCAAATGGAGTACCCCTCACTCCCGTAGACGAGAGAGAATAGCGTGCTGCTAGTGGCTATCCGAATGGTGGTACGGTAAGCTATAGGCATTCGACGAGCTTTTCATTCTACTTTCTTGAGCAACTTTATGATTGTCTTGTTGAATGCTTCGGCTAGCCCATTCACTGTAGGATTATAGGTCGTCAATGCTACATTATGTATTCAGTTTTTATCACAAAATCGATGGAATGCCTGGCTCACGAATTGAGGGACATTATCGTAGATAATCCTTCGAGGAACTCCGAAGCGGTAGATGACGTGATGCTTAACAAAGCTGATCATGTTTAACAGTTTCACCTCAGCCAGTGGCACGGCTTCTGCCCACTTGAAAAGTAGTCGATTATGGCAAGGATGAACCGGTGTCCTTTGGAGGATGGAGGCTGATCGACCCGATGATATCTATTCCCCATGCTTCAAACGTCCAAGCGGCCGCAGTGGGGTATAGGAAATCAGAATGTTGGTAGATGAAGTCAGCATGCAACTGACATATCCGACACTTCTTAGCATAATCAACGATATTTGCCATTATTGTGGTCTAGTAGTAGCCTATGCGACGTAGTCAATCCTGCAGCTTAGGACTAGGCTGGTGATATCCGTAAGTACCATCGTGCACCTCCCGGAGCAGTTTTTTTGCCTCAGTATTGGATAGACACCGAAGGAGGAGTCTGTCATATGAACGGTGGTACATTATTTGGTAGCTTTGTCATAGAAGAACCAGAATGAGCATCTCTTGATAGAAGTAGCATCCTTTGGGCCTTCAGGTATGATCCCGTAGACTGCATATTCTATGAAAGGGAACCGCCAGTCTTGATCGTCCACATTATTGTCTGTCTATACATAGTAACTCAGATACATGTGTAGATTGTTCTTTAGGTAAACCAGCTCCCGACCCATCACTGTGACAGAGTACTGGGTTTTGACCAGAGCTGCCAGAGAAGTGGCAAGACCGGCGAGGGCATCGGCCTCCAAGTTTTGCAATCGAGGTACATGTTCTATAAAGAACCCTGAAACGGTAGATATGATGTCGATTGTGTAGACACATACAAAAAAGAGAAGAATTACTATCTTTTCTTATTAGCGCAAGGCACTACAAATCGAGTACACCTGAGAGATCCTGCATTGAGAATCCCCGTGTACAAAAAGAATTCTGGAAAATGGGACAATGAGATCGAGCGGCAATTGCTCCTTTACTCCGTTGATACTCTGATTTACAAAAGTAGGAGAAAATCTAAGAAAATTGCTAACTTTCGGCTCACTGGTAAGAAGGACAGCAATTTGGCTCTGAAAAATGCTCTATGTTCTCCTTATTTGAAGAGGCATATATCTATTTATAGTCATTTTACAATTAAACGACTGTTATGCGCACACATGTGGAAAATATATTGATTTTACTGTGGGCGCATAGTATCCCTTTGGAAGCATAGGGTGTAGGCGCATAAAGACTGCATGATCATGGGTAGATCGTGGCCGCATGCTTCGATGCACGACTGCTCATGGAGACTGACGTGGCCGCATGCCTCGGCCCATGATTGATTGTGGAAGTTGACCGGGTCGTAGGATCGTTTCAATCTTGGGCGCATAGTGCCGGAAGCAGAAGTATGGGCGCATGATTTAGTATATGAAGCAGTTTTTTGTGGGTGCATAGCCCCCTTTATCATGTAGTCGTATAGTCCCCTTTATCAAATGGGCGCATAACAGCTCCTTCCATGTGGGCGCATAGTCCTTCATTTTCATGCTTCTACAAAACCTCCTTCAAAGTTTTTAATACTCGAGTTCAAAAAATATTAAAAGAAGCATGAAAGACTGTCTTCAATAGCTCTATGGGCGCATGACAGATCATCTCCTTGGGCGCATGAATGTTGCCAGGCTGTCAAATATGGTTGTTGAGAAAAAAATCTGAATTGACAGATTCGTTGGAACAAATTTGAAGAGGTCCGCTCTCTGTGTGATGTCTATGTGTAGCCTACGTCAGCAAAATATGGGTGCATAATATACAAATGTTGGATCTTGTGTGGGCGCATAGTACCATGTTTTACATATAAATAGGCCCGAGGAGAGAGAAAATTCATTCTTTCCTTTTTAGAAGTTTCTAAGAGTTTTTTTATTTCTTTTTTTCGTGAGATCATGTCTCCAAGGCTGCTTCGACTCCCAAGAGGTCCGCGAAGGGTAAGGAGGCAGCAACGAGCGGTTCTCCTCTTTCGGCAACGTCTTCACTGGTCCAAGACCCATTCTGGGTGAGACGATGCCCTTAAAACAAAGTCCAGAGCGTTAATTTGACGCTCGGACTTATTTCTACTTGGGCACATAGCCATTGATATGCCCCCAAAGCAACCTTCTCTGTCTAGCATTTTTATGTGCCACAGAGTCATACCCACATACTTGTTGCTTCTTACTGCAACATATTATGTTCCCACACAGAAACGTTATGTGTTTAAGAAGGACTCCTCTGCGGCTAAAGGTCATGTGGGCATAGAAATCAGGCGCATAGAAATTTTTTCTAGGACTTAGTCTTTTTCTGACTTTTTGTTATGTTTTTGCAGTTTACATATAGTTGTCCCGGCTCTTGGTGGGATTCCTCTCAGCTCTGCCCACCATGCTTTGGATTCAAGCCTCGTCACCGCAATGATCAGGAATATCCAGGCTAAGATCAGCCAGAACTAGCGTTCAGTGCGGATGATCGCTATGCTTGAATAGGATAAGACGTTCTTGAAGCAGATGATGAACAATGAGAAGTTCGTGCTTGGAGGGGCACGGAGCTGCAAGAGACCGTACTTTCTGTTAGGTGACAGCCTGGAGTTTGAGGATGATGAACCGAAACGTCTAAGGGACCCTCTGGTGGTCAGATTAAATGACCTGAGGATAAGGTTTCGACTATGGAACCCCAATACCCTCTGTCGATGTTTATCGATTTAGCTGTCCGAAGACAGATGATATGGGATCTGACCCCTGAACTTCATGGAGTCATCTTTGGCAAGAACCAATTTAACTCCGGTGACCAGAAGAAAGACACCTTCAAGTGTGTCAAGGGCTCCATATCCTATTCCACAAGGGGGCTGCACCCTGGGGCCATAATAAACGATGTTCCGACTGATCTTCATCCTTATGCTGCCGACACTACAACAAAAAACCCTTTTAATGACGCTCGATAAGATGTATTGATGACGCCTGATACCTAAGCGTTATCAAAGTTCGAAATACCATTTTTTTATGACGGTTTGGCTAATTCTGGGCTTTTTATAACGTTTATAAAACAAAGTATTATTAATATTTTGAGCGGTGGCAAACTTGTAATTAATAAACTTCCAACAAAACCCTTCACACTCGATCTTTTTCAGAGCTTCCCTCCTCCCCCTCTTCCCTCCTCTCCCTGAACCCTAAAATTTTCCTAAACTCTAGTCTTCTCCTTCTCTCTTTTTCAACCTCCTACAAACCCTAACCTTAGCCCCAACGGATCCGTAATTCGTCGTCTTCATTGGTTTGATCACTCGTCCTTGTCTTCTACACTCTCCAGAGCTCCAAATCAAGGAGAAAAAAATGTCAGTCTTGATCTCCTCTTCTCTCCTCTCTCCTCCTCCTTCTCTTCTTCTTCTTCTTCTTCTTCTTTCCAGGTTTCTCTCGATCTCCTTCCAATTCGACACGACCATTCCCACCGATTCTATTTTCAAACTCCATTTTTTTGTTCCTCCTCAATCTATTTGCAGATCGAAAGATGGAGCTCGTCGGTCTGATCGCCGTCGTCGAATCTCGCGTTCAGTCTCCACCGATCCTTCGCCAAGGTCTCTTCCACTTCGGCAATGGCTCCTCCGTCAATACCGATAAGTTTTTTCCCTCTCCAGACCTGCCTTTTCTTTTTTGCATGTATTCTCTTCGTTTTGATTTTCGATCGTCGTTAGGTCTGAGCACTGAGCTGGACGCGGTGTCGAGCTTCAGCGAGATCGTGCCAGACACTGTAGTCTTCGACGATTTCGAGAGGTTTCTTTTCTTCCTCCTCTCATCACTGTTTGATTCATAATTTTTTTTCCTTCTTATTGATTTTGTTGAAAAAATTTTGGTTTCCGCTGACCGTCGCGACTGTGAGCTCTTCGCTGTTGCTAGGGATCTGCAAGCCTTCCCGACACCAAGTTCAAAGTGAGGATTTTGTTGTATAGTGACAAAATGGTTAGAATTATTCTAAGATTGTGCTTCTTTTTCTTTGTAGAGCGCAGTGGAGACTGCTTTGGCCGACAGAGAATGCTACGAACAGGAGGATGCAAACCGGCGGATGTCGTACTTCTTTAATAAGGTCTATTTTGATATTTGTGGTGTTTATAATTAGTTTGCTTGGATAGTGTATGGCAAAAATAGAAGCAAAAAAATGTGAACTTTGTTTTTTGGATTGGCAGGCTCTGGTGAATGTTGGAGCGGACTTAGCGAGATTAATCCCCGGGGTTTCCACCGAGGTGGATGCTCGTCTGGCTTACGACACATGAGGCATTGTTCACAAGGTTTTGCCAAAACACAACATAAACCATCAATTTTTAATTCGTTGGAGGAAAGGAATAAGATGTTATCAGGTGAGTTATGTAGGTACATTGAATCTTTCGATTTTGTCGAATTAATTGGACAATAAGAATGTGTTATGACCTGATGATTCCTATCGACAATAAGAATTTAAGGTTTCTATCATGATCCTTCCTTACTCTGCTTCTATCTTTCAACTAAGATTTGACTTCTCCCGACATATTAGGGGGGAGGCTGGTGCAACAACATGAGGGCATGTCTTTCTCACAAGAAAACTCGTCGTGGATCATCATAAGAAAACTCGTCGTGGTGCAACAACATGAGTTTGCTTCTTTAAGTCCAAAGCTATGGAGTCGGCGGATGCACAGGCAGGTTCTCACGAGAAGAAGATGCTAAGCAGTTAACTGGCAAGCGGGATACTCCTCTGCATGCTGCTGCGAGGGAGGGAAATTTGGATACGGCAAAGGCGATTCTTTGGAAGTCGAAGACAAGGAGCTGGGTGAAATGCTATCTAAGCAGAATCAGGCAGGAGGAACTTCTATATGTTGCTGCCGAGTACGGACATGTGGATATGGTGGAGGAAATGCTAAAGTACTATAACCTTGTGACTGCGAGCGTAAAGGCTAAGAACGGGTATGTTGCGCTTCATATAGCAGCCAGGCAGGGGAATTTAGGTACTGCCCTTGTCATAAAATACTGAATTTATTTAACGTTCTTAATACGCTGCAAGAATTCTGCATATTTTGGGGGAAAAAAGGATGTATATGTAAGTATTCAGTGAAATAGCACCCTTTCTGTGATCCTTTTCATATTTATTTCATCTTCTTGAGTGTTCTGTTTCGGCATAGTTTCAGTTCTTACTCAAGTGTTTTGAATATCAATAGTTCGTTTTAGCTACTTACCTGCAGATCTTTTAAGTTCTACAGCTAATCTAAAGCAGTATGCACTCATTTTTTTGTTCTGGTACATTTTCTTCTATATTTGTACTAATGTGGTAGCTTTCCGTGTAATTACTACCTTTCACGGTAGATTTCTAGAAAAAATGTTAGTAATAAAGACGATAGCTGTTAATACCTTGTCGTGTCATATTTGTGTCCGTGTGACACAGTTTCAGCAATTGTTATAGGTAATGACATCTCTAGATAGGAACCTAATGCTTTTTTAAATCTTTGTTCTTTTAAAGCTGTATACCAGCATGTTCTGACTGTATTCGTGGTTGCCAAGTTACTACGCCATCCTTGCATTAATAAAACCTGTCACTTTTGCCTAGTAAATTATAGAACAGTCTATTCAAAGCTTTTCTGTACCTTATTCTGCATATTATTAATTCTGAGCATTAGAATATTCTTGTATTCTTACCCTTTTGAGATTAATAAGTTGGATTATAATATTGTTAGACTTCGTACTACAACTTTGGTTCTAGTATGTCACTTGATATTTGTTTGTGCAGGTAAACATGGAGTATGGTCTTGATCCAACTATTGGGAAGGCGATAATGCAAGCTGCTTAAGAGGTCTCTGAAGGGAAGTTAAATGAGCATTTTCCCCTTGTCATATGGCAAACTGGACGTGGGACACAAAGCAACTTGAACGCCAATGAGGTCAGGATGGAGTGCGCCACATACTCATCTTTATTAGTGAAATAACCAAGAGTTTCTTTTGTTTGCTTATGAATAGATTTAGTGTGTAGAACATATAAATGTTTCAACTTCACTTTAACTTGTGGCGAGGATCTTACTATTAATGAGTACATGGATCCGGTTTTGATCTGCTAACAGGTAGGTAGGGTTCAGGTTACCAGTATCTGTGGGTCAAAAGTTGACCCATTTATTAAACTGTTCTCTGTTTTAGTGTTTTCGATGATGGTGTAAGGTATAACCTCAGGTTCTCAAATGTATGTGAACCATAGCATACAATCCTTTATTAACAAATACCATCATATGGATCAACCTTCTAAGTTCCATCCTTTTAATTCTGTCATCTAGCTATATACTTGTTCTTGTTTGGAAGAAGCTTACCTGCTAAAGTTGTGGAATAAGATCAATTGAAATCTCGTTGGGTTGTTTTGAGACTAATACCTGGTCCTTACATCCCTTTACTACTAGTTACGTTTTTCACATGAACCCTTAGCTTATTTGTATTCTATTAGTTTGGCTACTACTAGGGATTAGTCCCGTATCGTCTGGGAGGAATGCCTCCCTCCGACTGACAGGGTATATATACCCCTTGATGGCACAATGCCCAATCTATTCCGTTCTATTTCATCTTCCTCTTCTAACATGGTATCAGATGCCTCCCCTCCGTCTGATAGGGTATATATACCTATTGATGGCACAATGCCCAATCTATCCGTTCTATTTCCTCTTCCTCTTCTTACAATAGCTTCATCCCTATGATATTGTCATCCTCCTAAATCTTTCCGTTAACATGGGATCGATATGGAGCATACTGAATTATATAGCATCTCAAACGGTAGGTATCCTCATATCTTTTGTTCTAGTAAACTTTTAACTTTTGTATCTGTACTAATCTTGCTAGTGTTGACATGGCCCTTAACAGAACTGAGTGGAATAAAAGGATTCAAATTGCCGGCTCCAAAATTTTTGGATAAAGGATCTGATGAGTTTCCATAATGAACTATAACTTTATCGTGGTACCTTTCTTGAAAAATAGGTCATAAGACTTTTTAACTTCGTTACAAAGATACTGTCATTTTCTAGGTCTTTTCACGTTAAGTGGGAATAGCTATGGAGCATACTGATTAGGGAATGTTGATAAACACGACGGTGCCTGTTACCCTTTGAGTCTAAACTCAAGGCTGAGGAAATTGTGGGCAAGAGTAGAACATCACTTAAGTTAGAATGGGAAATTGGTGCAAATCATATATTTTTAAGTTCATGTTATGATATGAGACAAATATTGCCTGAGAATCAATCTCATCGATATAGCAACATTTGGCAGTTCGGCTTGTATCAGGATGTAGTTGCTGTTTTAGCATGTTTTTCTGTTATTTGAAAATTGCCTCTGCATCGTTGAAGAAAAATAATGAAATCCTGAACTAATTGGTTATAATACTTTGACCAGGTGTGCTGAAGGAGCTTCTCAAGGCTCTTCCCGAACTATAATGACCGTTGACATATCAAACACCACTGCATTACACACTGCAGCAGCAAAAGGCCATCTTGAGACAGTGAGCCTCCTCTTTGATGTTGATGGGACTTTAGCAAAGATAACAAGGAGCAATGGTAAAACTGCACTGCATTCTGCTGCAGGAATGGACACCTAGAAGTTGTGAAATTTCTTTTGAACAAGAACCTGGACTTCCTATAAAAAATGATAAAAAAGGACATAGTGCTCTTCATATGGCAGTCAAAAGGCAAAATCTAGAGCTGGTTAAGGAGTTCTCAAGTGTGAGTCTTCTCTGGTGAACATGGTAGACTCGAAGGGGAACACAGCATTGCATATAGCAACTAGGAAGGGCCGTTCTCAGGTGAAGATTTCTAGCCCCTGCGACACTACTTCTCTTTGGGACTCCCGATATCTTCAAGAGATGGCAGAGAGAAGATCCATGGTCAGAATCTACTTAAGTAAATATTTCTAATAATTTGGTTAGCAAAAGAGAGATTTATTCCTATTTTTTGGGTACATTCTGTATTTGGATATTCAATGTAATGAAGATGTTGATATGTACTCTATTTTGAGAAATATAATAAAGATGGTGATATATAATGTTAAGTTTTTGGAATATAATATATAATGTGCAGTATAAAGCATTATAAATATGCTAATTTGAATAGTATAAAGTGTTATAAATGTGCTGCATTGAGCCTATACATATTATCTATTCATGACGTTTTAAAATTGTTCTGAATTGTGCACTATATATTAACTATTTAGAACGCTTTTATAGAAACTATTCATGACGGTTATTTTATGACGCTTTTAAAAAATATTTATAACACCTGTTTTCATAATGGTTGCTGTAAAAAAAAGCGTCATGGTCGTCATTAATGACGTTTTTAGCCATCATTAAAAGGGTTTTTTGTTGTAGTGCGAGACCCTCTCCAATCTGATGTTGTCAAAAGGAGTCGTATCCGAGAGGGAAGCTGCAGATGGAAGGTTGGAGATACCCCATCCCATTCTGGATTGACCTAACTGAATGAGTGCTTTCGACCTACGAGGATACCCTAAAAGCTGTCGGCCTGTTTTATGCCGTTAGAGCCACCCAATATGGCATAAAAGTGAATTGGCCTATGTTTATCATTTGGTGGAGTTGTACAATCATTACACCTGTACCTTCTTCTCTGAGCAGGAAGATGGGTTTGGCTCTATATGCGATACAGGCAATATCAAAGCGGCCCTAGGAACGGAGCCGTACGAGGAATACATTCCTTGTGATGAAGAGCTTTTAGACCTGGAAAGGAAAACCCTGAGATACTGGGAGTGTATAAAAAGTTACTCTGTCACTTCCTCATCTATCACAGGATCATAAAGTTGGACAAGACCGATGGGGACATTCCCTATACGAGGTCTTGGACTAACTACGTCTTTAAAAAAGAAGAAGAAGACAACACCGTCTTCTTCTCAACTCGCAAGCGCTCAACGAAATCTGAGATAAAGAAACTGATGATAGATCACGGGACAGCAGACACTGGTAACAGCGACGATCCGAGGGAAAATCCTCGATTTATCACTTTTTTCTGGCAATCTGAGTTTAAGTTGTTGGAGAAAGCTGTGCTGGCCGCTTTTCTGATGACGTGGCTCCACGACTGTGTAGTCCCTGGTAGTTCAGGTCTATAGAAAGGATGAGCCAGGGTATGATACTTTCGGCTGTAAGTCTGGTGTTCGGATACCGGCTCACCCTGCTTTCTGCAATAGTCTGCGCCATCCAACAGGTTTGCAGAACTTTACTGCAAGCGCGGTGACGCCTAATGGTAGAAGGCACTTTGCCAGGACTGAACTTCCTTTCATTACATGATATGATGGCTGATGCTGCTCTGTCCCAGATTTATAAATGTCGGGCTGATGATAGACTCTTTGGCAGGAGATGCCTTTCTTCGGAGGTTCAATTGCAGAAGCATAAAAATTTCAGCAGTCTTGATAACCATGCGCCCAAGCCAGAGAAGTCATATGCGCCCAAGTCATCAGGGCTTGTTATGCGCCCAAGTTACCAGGTATATTATGCGTCCAAGTCCCCAGAGAATGTTATGTGCCCAAGCCACCAGAGTATGTTATGCGCCCAAGCCACCAGAGCAATCTATGCGCCCATGCGCCCACTCTGGACCCTCCAAAAGAGGGCACATAGCCCTGTTTCAGGCTATGCTCCCAAGTCAGGATAGTCTGTAACGCCCCAGTCCCAAAATACGTAGGACCAAGTACGTAAACATGCCAGCTGTAGATATACGAAAAATACTCCAATGTATGGAATCCTCATATAAATACATAAGCTGTAAAATATAGAGAACCAAGACATGCTAAATCGCATCCACAAATATATAATAAAATAAAGATAGAATCAACTTGAATAGTTATGGTACAATCGTTGGGCGGAGATAAATCCACCACCAACTAATTTAAATAAGAAAGAATTATACAAGAAAATATTTGGTCACGCGAAGGATGGCGATCCAAAAGCAACATCTCGAAGAATAGAGCGCAAGACATGGCCTTAGCTAGAGCACCTGCAGAAAATCATAAGACACACCTGGAGAGATGACCAGGTCCTCATAGCGACGTAACAAGACATATAATATCATGCCAATAAACTAATAATAAAGAACAACAGAAAAGTATGCATGAGTAAAGGTTTCTAATCATCCTATGTGATATGCAGTTTGAGGACAACGTTCTACGCAGGGGCTGTAACGGATTCACACAAGCAAGTAATAGAGAGTGGCCGTCAAGTAGCGCTCATCCAAGACACTATCGGCCTGGGCAGAAGGTAGTGCTCATGAGAGTCACCCTCGGCCCAAAATATGTGTAAAAATAAATGTAGCCCCTACGCTAATAACTGTCCCCTCCCCCAATGACTATACATGCGTCGACTCCACGATACTGTTTAATCCTTAATAACTGCCAAGTCTTCTACACAATCTATTGGCAGTTATATCCTAACGCACGGCCTGTACACACCAATAATCAGTCAGCACGCAAGTTTGAATCTATATGCGACTCACAACTCAACACAATCCGTGGCACTTCGTGACAGTTTATGAGATGCACTAAACATATGGTGGTCCCTTAACTCTAAGCCAATTGCATAAAGTATAATAATTTGCATCTTATATAATTTTGTAAGAACAAAAATAAGAAAAGAATGCATGATATTGATCAAGAAATTAAACAGTAAAGGCAAGGTATCTTGCCTGAGGTTATGTGCAAAAGAGAATAATCCAGTAGCTCGAACAGACCAATAGATGAAGCAAGAAAAGCAAATGCCGCAGATGACTCCGGATGCTGCAACAAACATCACGAACGAGTTTGGAATATAAGATATGCCTAGGAAACGCCTGTCCAAAAGTTAAATTTGGAACAGGGGCAAAATCATAATTTTGGGTCAAAACGATGTCCGCCGTTGGACCCTCTTTGTACCGAAATACGCGCCAGAACCTACGGTCTCTAAATCGTCAAACTATATGTCTACGAATTTATTTTGATGAGATGAACCCAACGGTATGTCCAATTTTGGATTCTGGGGGGCTGTGCACAAAATTGCCGTTGAGTGGGATTGTGGGCCCGCCAAAATAGCGTTCCGATCAACGGTCTCAGAATCGGACCAAACTTGGCTCACAGGACCAGAGAAATATTTTAAGTCCAATGGCGCATGTTTCATCGTGATATGATGAGTGTGCACAAAGTTGACTTAATTTGCAAAGGATCGATACGGGGTATCTCGACGGATACGTACTGATTTCGTCGCACACATGCAACGAAATCGAGTTCCGTCAGTTCCCACACGTCAAAAACATCCATACGCACCTTTTGATGCGTACAGTGCACGACCATGTCGCTCGGTTTGTCGGGATGGACGCCGTATCTGGGTGTTTCTCTACTTTTTGAAAACAGAATTTACAGTTTTTCGAAAAATATTAACATGTAACTCTCTACATACTAGATAAATATGAATCCAAAATGTGCTTTACAATCTCGGTTAGGTTGTATTTGACTTTCTTCAATTAGTTTTTGCGAAAATTTAATGGACAGCGAAAAAGTGGCCGACAAGTTGGTGTTTTGAAACAGTTTTAATATTTCAGAAAAGTGGTTTTTCTCCAACTTCGTCCCGATTTTTCGAGCAAGTTGGATGGCCATGTCAAAATCCACCTGGGGGATCTCGAAGATCATCATGTGGGCTTTCTACAGAATTTACGATCTAAAAACGAACAAGAATTGAGAGGAAAATCGCACGGTAAAGTTAGGTACCTTGGTGTTGATTCTGTTTGTCGTTGTTGTTGTTTGTTGTTTGTCGTCGTCGCGGGACTGCTGTCGTGTGGCTACGTTGCGGCGTACGAGGCTGAGCGCGCTCGCCGGGAGAGGTGGACGCGGGGGAGAAAGGAGGAGAGGATGGAGGTGGAAGAAATTAGGGTTTGTATTGCTAAAACTCATATATATATATATATATATTATATATATATATATATATATAATATATACATTATATATATATTATATATATATATATAAATA